>JAANSP010000618.1:0-19737 GCA_036850745.1 Homidia socia | reverse complement strand
TCTTTTAGGAAGAATATTTGCAAGATCTCGATCAAAGGGAAAAGTCCAGTAGTATAAACACTGGAAAATGGAAAAAGTATTCATATCTACAATATTTGGAATTGAATCTATTACGAAGCGGTGCAGGCCTTGTTCCTCTGAAGTTCCATTTTTTATCCACTGGAATGGTTTGGATGAATGGAGTGACATGACAAGCTTCAAGGTCCAATCAAATGGAGCATTAAGACTGGATATATTTGTCTTCTCAATACAGATTTTATCAGCAGATATCAATCTCGGTCTTTTATTGGACAAGATACATTCAAGATCATCGAAATTGGACAGGTTTCCATCATGTTTCTTGTTGGGCTTCTCAGCCAACACCTTCCCACCTACGACATTTTTCAAATAGTCAAACGGATTGGCAGCCATGGGTAGGATTCACATGTTCCGCAACAATTTATTGAATGTCCGATCACAGACGACGACCACGACGACCACCTTTTCTACGGGTACTATCGGAGGGAATGGGAGTGACGTCTTCGATGCGTCCAATTTTCATTCCTGCTCTGGCAAGTGCCCTTAAAGCACTTTGAGCGCCGGGACCGGGAGTCTTTGGTCCATTTCCACCAGGACCTCTTATTTTGATGTGGAGGGCGTTTATTCCAACTTCTTTGCATCTAGCAGCAACGTCCTGAGCAGCCAACATGGCGGCATACGGCGATGATTCATCACGATCGGCCTTTACTTTCATTCCACCAGTTACTCTAACAATTGTTTCCCGTCCAGTCAAATCGGTGACATGCACGAATGTATCATTGAATGATGCGAATATCCTGGCCACTCCAAATACAAGCTCACCTTCCTTGACCTTTGGTTCAATGGAAACGGGTTCCTCTGCAGCAATCTTTTTTCCCTTGGCCATATCGAAACAAACCCTTGCAATTCTCACACATAGGAATTTGACTGGATGGAAGATGAGGTCGATGTTAGTCATTCTGACAGGAGAATTTGGCTTGCAAAGTTGCCAGACTTTCTTTTCGAAAGATGGTCGGAATTAAAGGAAGATAATGTGGAGCTTGGAACTGTAAGAATTTATCAACCGATACCAGGGGAACCAGCCAAGGTGATGTTTCAGCTAGCACAAAATCCGAAAATGGTTGATCTCCCAAAAGAATACGAATTGACAATTCTGAAGAGTTTTAGACCCAGCTATGTGTTTTCGGAAAATGAGGGGATTTCGATTGCGGTTGAAGGAAGGATCGAACACGAATGTCACTTGAAGCCTATTGTAGATGGGCAATATACACGGCTGGTCCGAACAAGAACAATGGAGGCCAACAAACCTAAGAGAACGGCTAGATTTATAGAAACCGACCGAGATGGGGTGAATATGGGGATTATATCACCTTTGGGAGATGCAAATCTAATCAACAAGAGAAAGAAATTGGCATTGGATCAGAAGAGAGAACGACTGCCTAAACCCGAATTGATGGATCTCTTGTTCACAGCGTTTGAAAAGTATGTGCATTGGAGTCTCAAAGGATTAATTGACTACACCAACCAACCGATGGTCTATCTTCGAGAGGTTCTCCCGGAAATTGCCATTTACAACAAAAAGGGGTTGTATAAAAGCACGTACGAACTCAAACCAGAATACAGGCATACCAAGCCCAAATCAGAGGGTGATATGGAGGAGGGAGACGGACAAAATATGGAATAGAGATATTCACTTGTCAAATAAATAAAGATTGTATTGTATGTAGAGTTGCATTTTCACTTTAGATGAGACTGTTTTCAAATGATCGACTCTTGGAGTTGTGTCTGGGAAAAATACGAGGAGAGTTGCCAACCGAGAGTCAAGAATTAGATCAGCAGATTGAAGCATTGTGTCAACAGATGAGCCAGGAACATGATATTTCAGAAGTGGAAGAAAAAAGGATAAAATTTATACTAGAGTGTTACCAGACATTGGAACTGTTGGTTGATTGGGACATGCAAGTCATATTGATTCTAGTGTTGGATGCATTTCAGAAATTAGTTTCCAATGATTTAGTTGGTCAAGTTCTTGTTTCTGATGGATCCAAGAGAATCGTTGATGATATGATGGAAAAGGTTAGTAAAGTGTGTAGAAAACATAATGATAGTTCTGTCCAGCTTCAAGCCATCAAACTTTTTTTGGCATCAATCACGTCTCGAGACGGAGTTCATGGGGATGTTCTCATAAGAATATTTACTATATGCCACGATATTTATTTAAACACTAAAGATCCAGTGCTGCAAACAACCACCAAAGCCTCGATTACACAAATGATAGATACGACGTTTGAAAGGCTAGAATCTGGATACAACTATATAGTTGAAATGAGAACTGGAAATAGTTGGGGTGAAACTATTATCCGAAAATATGAGAATATTGATGGATTGATGGAAGAAGCTTATGGAGAAATTCCAGACCATTGTTTATTTTCACAGCCTGCAATTTTTGGATATTGTGTCAACTGCCACTTTCCAGCTACATATTGGAGTGTTGATAATCAACAACCAATGTGCATGTCTCATAGAAGTGAAACGACGAAATGTTTGTCCCTTTGGAAAGAATTGGAATTTGATTCGCTGGATATGGCCAAAATATTCAAAATGCAGTCCTTTGAGCTCTATTTTGAAGTAATGAGAGAAGACTGTGAATTAGTTTTCAAGTTTCTTTTAGATCTCGTCAAACCAGAAACCGACGACAAATCCAAAATACAGAGCTATGAATTGATCTTGTCGATATTGAGTGGTTCGGGAAATTGCCTCAGGTCAGATTCTGTTTTTATTGAATTGATTAGGAACCAGCTGTGTTTATCACTTTCCAAGAACGGAATTTCCAACAATCCAAAAGTGTTTGAACCTGCACTGTCAATATTTTTCGTGATTTTAAAACACTTTCGAGCATTCTGCAAGGCACAAATCGAAATTTTATTCAAGGAGATCTATTGTCCATTTGTTGTATTGGCTACAACACCCGATGCACTCAAAATGATGGTTTTAAAAGTTTTCATGGAAATAGCCCAGTCCCCTCAGATATTATTAGATTTGTATGTAAACTATGACTGTGATTTGGGAATGGAGAATTTATTTGAAAGACTGGTGTATTCACTGGGATATTTTTGTCAGGACCCGCATGTTCAGGAAATATTCACAAAAGACGATTCCACCTTGGCCTTGGCGGGTCGTGACTTGGCAGTTCTTGTTTCTAGAGCAAATGCAAGACTAAAGATCGGTTCGGTTTGTGATCCCAAAACAGCCATTTCCCTGGATTGTTTCAAAGAGGTACTAGATTCGTTGTACAGATGGACAGTAGAACATTCGGAAAGGAACAAAGAAACGCCGATCCAGGATAGAATAGCTGGGGATAGAATGGTATGGGAGGAAGAAATTGATTTTACACAAATGGCCGAAAACAAGAGACAGAAGCAGCTTCAGAGACGAGGAATAGAGCTTTTTAACCAAGTCTGCACAGCAGATGAAGTTGAATTTTTAGACCTATATGGGTTCCTTGATAAAACCAAAATAACAAGTGTTTGTAATTTTATCCAGCACAACTCGAATCTAGACAAAAGGGCTGTTGGAACGTATCTAGGAGATTCGTCACCATTCAATATAGGAGTGATGCATTGTTTTATTGACCGACTAAATTTCGAGGGAATGGATCTTGTTACGGCATTGAGACGATTGTTAGCATCATTTCGACTACCGGGAGAGGCGCAAAAGATCGATCGGATAGTAGAAAAATTTGCAGATAGATATTGTGAATGTAATACGCAATGTTTTTCCAATGCCGATGTAGTGTATACATTATCATATTCGATTATAATGCTGAACACTGACCTCCATTCTTCACAGATCAGGAACAAGATGAGTAAAGCATCGTTTATCAAGAACAATAGGAATATTCATTCAAAAGATAGTGATGTTACAGATGAACTCCTTTCTGATATATATGATAATATTGAACAAGAAGAAATAGTTTTAGAAGAACCCAGTCGATATTTTAAACACATGACACAAAAATTGCTTTATAACAACGAAAAGGGGCACAAAAAGGATGTATCTACCATGAAAGAACATTCGGAAAAACTACTTCAAGAAGCCAAATCATCTTTATCATTTAGAGCGGCGAGCAGACCAGATCATGTTAAACCAATGTTTGAAAATATGTTTGATCCATTGTTTAAAAGCCTTGTATCGGTATTCTATACAGTTGATGATGATTTATATGAACAGATATTTGGGACGATATTCCGAATTTTTTACCGAGCAATTGCACTATGCAATAGGTTTGATATGACGAAAGAACGAGACCTGCAGGTTGAATTGTTATCAGAATTTTCGATGGTTGATGGAGATTCGTTTGTTGATGTAAGATCCAAGATTTTTTGGTCACTTCGATCACTCTTGGTGATTTCTGGCGAGCTTGGAAATGGGTTCGAATTACAGAACTGGTTATTAGTTTTCCGGGTATTGTCAGGATTGGATAGACATCGATTTATAGAAGCACCTATCGGGCAATCTCTACACAAAATGGACACTGCCAAACCTGATAGAGATACCATGGCAGATCTTTGTTTTCTACCCAAGCCAGATAGACATAAAACACGGAACAGCCTGTTTCCATTTTTCAAAAAGGATACCATCACACCAGATCAAATTCATATATTTTTTGAGAAACTAGAGATTGTAAGATGGGTTGATAGAGTATTTCGCCAGTCCATTATGCTAGATGGAGAGGCTATATTAGCATTTTTTCGAGCATTGACACGAGTTTCTTTGGAAGAATTAGATATGGATCGAACCAGAGAACGTGGAGATTCCATAGTCTATTGTTTACAAAAGATTGTAGAAACCACCTGTTTGAATATGGAAAGAACAAGACTAGAATGGACATCTATCTGGAGGGTATTGCAACCATATTTCCAGACAGTTGGATTACATCCCGATTCCCAGATATGCATATTAGCCTGCGACTCGTTGAGACAGCTTTCGATTAAATTTCTTGAACGAGATGAATTAGCACATTACCATACACAAAATGAACTACTCAAGAGTTTCGAAACGATTATTGAACACAGTCCATTCAGCACAGTGCAAAGTTTGATTATATCGGCATTTGATCAAATGATAACTAAAAAGGCAAAAAACATCAGATCCGGATGGAAGATGGTGTTCAACGTCATAGACAAGGGAATTGGGAATCGTCTTTTACACCAGTCTATATTAACATTGCTGAGAAAAATCCAAGAAACATGTTTTGAGTTGGTACTAGTCAATGGGTTTATCGATTATGTCAGATGCCTAGTTGACATTGCATGTTGTGACAGTGAGGATGTGGCGATGCTTTCTTTGAAGGAAATCAGACAAGGATATTGTAGACTAAAGGAGAGTGCAAGCCATCATTCAGAAACCGACACATTCTATTTCAAATGGTATCCACTACTGCTGGGGCTGAGTCAGATATCAATGGAATGTCCACACTCTTTGGTTCGTTCACAGTCAGTAGATCTTTTGTTTACAATACTAAGTACGATAGGAACTGGATGGAGGGAGATCAGGAGTTGGAAAGTGATATACAAAAGTGTTTTGTTTCCGATTTTTGAAGATGTGATAGGAGACGAGTGTCAAACCATTTACAGTCGAAAAACACTTTCAGCTCTTGATTTGGAACAGCAGGGAATGGCAAGTTCGAGTCCGAGATCCAAGAACAAATTCATGTCTGAAAACAAGATGAAGGACCACAAGGATTCGCAAATTACAGCGATTTGGATCCATATTTTCAGATTATGGGTAAATCTCATTTCAGTAAATTCCATGCTTTTACATGGAAATGTAAATTCGATAGATTCACATGCATATTTGGAAAATGGGGATGAAAAATATGATTTTCTCCAGAGTTTGGTGTTTTTACTGGAAACCTGTGTCAAACAACCCAACGAGCATTTGGCACACTCATGTATACTTTGTTTCTATCATATTCTGCAAAGGAATCACAATATGATAACTGTTGATGAATACAAGTGTTTGTTTGAATCGATATCCAGGCTGCTAGAATGGACTATACCCAGTTATTTATTAGGCGATTTCAATAGAAAAGAGATAAATTTTGAAAATATTACCAGAACATGTGGTCTGCACTTGGCACTGATTCAGGTTGTACAGGATTCGTGTCTATTGGCACAAACCTCTTCCAATTTTGCTCGGGCATTCTATGGACATTTAGAATTGTTTATCCATCTGACTCGAAACTTGGAACAATCGCATGCATTCTCGAAAACCTTTAACGACAATTCCAAATTAAGGAATACACTTTTAAATTATTTTCCAATCAGCAGTATTGAAGGACTTGTCCTGATAAAGCAAGAGACGTTATCCTGGATCACGCTATGGAATATTTTGGTATCCAGCTATGTGAGGAAAATTGATGAACGTGATGGATGGGACGATGATCAGGTTGTTGAACATGTTGTTAAGCCGATTCAAAACATGGCAAAAGGAGTCCTCAGGGACGTGATGATCAAGTTGGAACACGAGAACACTGAACATTTTCAATTTTGGATTCCACATTGTGTCAAAGTGTTTGAGGATCTTGGAGCCATGATTCACATGTACAAAAAACAAGAAAATGCCGACCTGCTGAACGAGATGAAACTTTTTTTTGTATCGTATTCCAAAGAAGGATTCAAATTCTTAAAGATGGGGTTGGAATTTGTTCATGAAAAAGGTACAACTGGGATTAGAACCATGTTGATGGAACTTCATTCGGTAGTTTTAGAATTTGTCCAGAATTTCCAGGAACTTGCAACCGGTGTAAATAATAAATAAAAACCAAAATTCCGATTTATGAATTTCAGGACCATTGATGAGACTGAATACTCCAATAACATAGTCGATCAGATTGACAAAAAAGTGGCATCACGAATTCTGTGTCGATATTCGAGAGAAATTTTAGCTCTTGAGGAGGACATTCAAAAGTACAAAGATGGAGTGGAACGATGCGTTCGAGAGTCTAAAAGAATCAAACAGACAAAGAAATTAGAACAGGCTATTGAGAAGAGACAAAGAAAGATTGCCGAGGCAATTGAAGAAGTCAAGAAAACATCCATATCCAAGACCCCCGAGATTAAATGCGAGCCACAAGAATTGAGCAAGATAGAAAGTGATCATACAGACACAACAGTAGTGGATGATACGTTAGATACTGATTACAATCAAAGAATCGAGAATTCAAGCATCAATATGGAAGAATCCACACTTTTACAAGACAATTTTTATTTACCCAATCATGTTTGTGGCCAATTACTTGAATATCAAAAAGAAGGGGTAGTATGGCTTTGGAATTTGTATCAAAAAAAGGTTGGAGGGATCTTGGGAGATGAAATGGGATTAGGAAAGACAATTCAACTGATTAGTTTTTTAGTAGGATTATATTATAATTTAGGATTGGATGGACCAGTTTTAGTAGTGTGTCCGGCCACACTCTTGAATCAATGGGTTCGAGAAATCCATAGATGGTGGTCACCGTTTAGAACCATAGTATTTCATAGATCCAATCGACATTTTGAGCCTACATCAGAGTTTCTTGATCATGTATTTTCGATTTCCAATATAGTGCTGACAACCTATTCAACAATAGTAGTGCATCGAGACAAATTAATAAGACAAGCTTGGAAATGTGTAGTTTTGGATGAAGGGCACAAGATCCGGAATCCAGATACAGAAGTCACAATATCATGTAAACAATTCGAGACAAGCCATCGAATATGTCTGACGGGAACGCCAATTCAAAACAATCTGACAGAATTGTCGTGTCTGTTTGATTTTGTGTTTCCAGGGCTTTTGGGAACGTTGGAGATATTCCAAAGTCATTTTGCGATACCAATCAACATGGGAGGGTATGCCAATGCAAATACGTTTCAAATCCAGACATCATACAAATGTGCATGTACGTTGCGAGAGTTGATATCACCCTATCTTTTAAGACGATGGAAAAAGGATGTAGCTAGAACGCTTCCAGCCAAGGAAGAACAGGTGATTTTATGTAGAATAACGAAATTTCAACGAATGATTTACGAACATATTTTGAAATCTCGAACTGTTAGGGATATAGTAGAGGGAAAGCTCAATGTACTTTATGGAATAGATTTGCTTCGGAAAGTATGTAATCACCCCATGCTATTGAAAAAAGGACGCGAATGGATGGATTGGATGGAAAGTGACAGCAAAGAGCAAAATTTTGATGAAATGTCTGGAAAATGCAAGGTGGTAGGAGATCTTTTAGATTCATGGAAACACGATGGCCATAGAGTATTGTTTTTTTGTCAAACTAGGCAGATGCTTGATTTACTGGAAGAGTTTTTTACCTACAAAAAGTATGAGTATATTAGGATGGATGGAACTACAGATATTTCCAAAAGACACGAAATGGTAACAAGATTCAATGCGAGCAGTCAAGTGTTTGTATTTCTCTTGACCACCAAGGTTGGAGGAATAGGACTTAATTTGACGGGAGCAAACCGAGTGGTGATTTACGATCCGGATTGGAATCCATCTACCGATTTGCAGGCCAGAGAAAGGGTATGGAGGTATGGGCAGGGAAAAGGGGTGGCTATTTTTCGTTTGATTACGTTGGGAACCATTGAGGAAAAGATATACCACCGACAAATATTCAAACAGGTTCTTACCAACAGAGTATTGAGCAATCCCAAAAGCTCTAGGTATTTCAAAATCAGCAGCATTCATGATTTGTTTACGCTTGGACCAGAAGAAACGGATGAATTTACATCAACAGTTAAAATCGAATGCGAGGACCAGGCATTGTGTGAAAACACTCAAAAGATATTAGGCATGCTATTGAATGCATCAGGAATATATGGCACATGCAAATATGAAGATATGATAGACTCGGCATCAACGCCAGACATTTTGTACATTTCCAATGAAGCGGATAAAATAGCGAGGAATTCGCTTCGATTGTTAGAAGAATCTAGAAAATATGCATTCAAGCCGATTATTTCCAGGAAAGATAGAGGATCGAATGCCATTTTGAACAATCTTAGATCCAAATCCATAGAAACGGGGGATGCCATTCATCCACTTGCACGGGAATTGATTGAATATATCAAATCGGTAGACCGCAAAGCTACTACTGATGACATTTTGAAACGCTTCAAATCGCGATTGTACGGGCAGAATGCCATTATTTTCAAAAAACTTTTGAGGGGACTGGCCAGATTGGAAATGGATCCTGGTGCCAATACAAAGTACTGGATTCTAAGAAAAGACATTGACTAGACTTTATTCCAGAACTGGGTTAGCCATTGAATTATATTTTTAAACAACCAGGTTATTATAATAGACATGTGACGACAAAATCTATGATGAAATCCAGACCAATATTTGGTCATTTTGTTGGTAATGTAAACATCTATTTCTTTTTCAAATAAATCCACATATCTTCTGGCCAAAGTATCCAAGACCACTCTTTCAATACTATTTGAAGCTTGGAACACAAAGTCCAGGTAACCTATCGTCAATTTGGATTGGAAAAGTCCGTCAATAGGAGAAACAGACATTTCTAGTGTCCCGTTGTCTATACACAAGGACATTTTACCAGACGTGGAGTAAATCCTAGAAGAAACATTGAAAAGTATATGATTGTCTGCGTGAATTCCACCCAGTAATACTTTTGGGAACCTATCCATTCTGAGATCTGTAAATTGGTTGATTGGCGAATTGTCATGGTTGACCAACCAAAAGTTGTGACCGGGATTCTTTATTTCCAATGAAACAGTTTTACAACCTACAACTGTAGTATTAAATTCCCCGAGCAGTGGAATATGAACAGTATTGACAAAAGGTTCGTCGTCATCCAATATTCCAAAATTTATCCATGAATGCTGATTGCGAAACTCGGGAATATTGAAATAGTCACCTTTGGATTCTAGAAATTTGATGGAGCTCGAACATATATTCCGGCCGATTTGATTCCATCCGATTTGCCTAGACATTGCTAAGCACAGAATATAGACGAACATGAGTTGGAGCATTGATGAACAGGCTTTTTTTAAGTCGAGATCTTATTGCCATCCAACTCGCTTGTACCACATAAACCTGTATTTGCACTTGTTCTCATATACGCTAGTTGGGAATTGTTCCGAATTTTCGCAAAGATATTTAGCTGCCGTTTTTCTAGTCCCTGGCCAGTGCTTTAACAATTCGAGAACCTGGTGTGTAATGTTTCCCATCAACTCGAATTTCGATAAGTCTATTTCTGGAAAAAATGTGTCGAAATTCATAGGTTCGTGTTCGATTATTTCGGTTATAAACAGGTTTTTGCATTTTGATGATTCTAGTGCCATACGATAGACTGTAGATCCACCCACCACAATCACGTTTTGGGTCTCGTTGTCGTTTAGAAATTTGTCTAGGTCGTTGATCAATGTTGTTTTTCCAGTATCCAATACATTTCTTGTCAATACAAAGTTCCGACATCCCTCGAATGGTGGATCACATAAGCATTGCACTGAATCGAAAGTCTTCCTTCCCATCAACACCAAGTTTTCTTGACCGGGTTCAGACAAATCCCAGACAATCCTAGCGCCGTCTTCTTTCCATCTACATCGAGTAATAAAACGGAAAAATGTCATGTCTATCGATAGATTTTTCCAAGGTAGTTTGTTATCACAACCTATTCCATTGTTGGTAGCTATTGCAGCAATTAACGATATGGTCATCCAGACAAAAAAAACATGGACAACGATATATTGTACAATCAAATGCACAATCATTTAGGCACCAAGACCACCATCCCGATAAAGTTTTCAGAGCTAATAGGCATAGCAGCCAACAAACCAAAATTTGTCAAGAAAATGGAGAACCGAAGATTGGACAGAGACATTTCACAGTGGACATTTGCTAGCAGCCAAGAGGATATATTCCGACTCCAAATGCCGTCGAAGCTAAGGAAATTTTTACCCAACACAACATCATCACTGAAGCTTGAGATATTTAACAACAACCGAAAGGAGTTGCAGCCCAAGATCCAGGTTCCAGATAGGAATGATGGATGGATTGAGAACCAGCCATTAGTATATACATTATGGGAAGGGAAGATTATTTGGGACGAGGAGGCATTGGTAAGAAATATGAATGATCACATCAAGATTTATCCTTTTTCGTTAAGAATAATCAATGAAGCACTTAGGGATGGGAACTGGGACGAAATGGTTGTTTGGGACGAACATGATTTAGAACATGATCGAATAAAGTATCCACTATGGCTGAATGAAATGGATCCTTCTTTGATATTAGAAAAATCCAAGATAGAATCCATGGCAGAAAAGATTTCACGGGCAGAAAAGGCGATTTCCAATCGTTTGAAAATCATCAAAAGACGCGCAGATGAGGAATTACTGGCAAATAGTGACACGCTCACACCATTTGCGTATCCACTTGTGGACAGATTCAATGTATCAAATGACAAGTATTATGAAATCAAAGATCCAAAGTATATTCCACTTGGAGTGTCACAAGGAAAAATTGAAATCCAACACAGTATTCCGGCAATCAAGCTAATGCATCCATACTACAATACATGGGTATCCAAGAGAGATCTCAGATTTTTTCATCGACCATTCTTCAAATTTGAAATTAACAAAACTATCCGACTTTCCGAAATGCCATTGGAAAGAAAGGGATTAGACAATTCCATTCCGAGGACACTCAAAGAATTAACAGTGTCAGATGCCAGCAAATTTGTTGTATTTGAGTATTCAGAGGAACATCCGCCGATATTGATGAAGGAGGGCATGTCTACACTTGTTTACCATTATTACCGAAAAAAGGGAATGAAGGATGTTCACACAGGAAATGTTTCCGAGGGAATCAATGTTCAGCTAGAGCCGAGCGACCCATCACCATTTCTAGGATTTGGAGATATTCGACCAGGCCAGACAATTCCGACCATTCAGAACAACATGTTTAGAGCACCACTGTTTCGGCATGATAATAATGTGGACACCGACTTTATACTGATACGAAATTCCAAAAAAGGAAATTTGAAATATTTCATCAGAGAAATTCCATTTATATATTTAGTCGGGCAGACACTTCCTACGATCGAGGTCTATGGACCACAATCCCGAAAGGCCACTTCATATTGCAAAAGTCGACTTGAGGTAGCAGCATATAGATTGTACAACAAGAAAGATAACAAATCCAAGCGCATTAGTGCCGACACCATCCTGTCCATGTTTCCGCAATTTCCAGAGTCGGTGATAAGAAAATGGTTAAAGGACACCAGCGACTATGGCCGGGTGGGAAAAGATGCAGGATGGTGGGTATTAAGAAAGAATGCACCATCATTGTCAGAGGAAGAGTTGAGGGAGTGTGTCACACCAGAAATGGTATGTAGATATGAAAGTATGTTGGCGGGAAAACAACGACTAGTAGATGCAGGAATCACATCCAGGTTTGAGGACCTCAATGAGGAAGATGGAGATTCACCTGAATCTACACTGGACGATGAAATCAAAATCGCCTCGTGGAATGTCACCAGAACATGTATTTTAGCTACCCAAGGCAAGGCACTTGTAGAGCTTCAGGGACCTGGAGACCCAACAGGAAGGGGAGAGGGGTTCAGTTTTATCAGGATTCCGCTGAGATCTACATTTCATAAGAGATGGATGACAGATTTGCTGGCCAATGCACCAGGGAAATTTTCCATAGCCCAGCAACAGCAGGCTTATCGGGAACAAATTATGAGGATATGGGACGCACAGCTGTCATCGTTAAGCAAAGGACCAGATTCCAATAGATATGAAGAATTGAAAGCCGAATATTTGAAGGAAATTGAGGAAGATCAAAAGGTCCAATGTCATGGACAAATAGAAACAGGAAATATCAACATTCCGATCATTATAGCATCAGAGGCGGAGAACGAGGCAATTGAAAAGAATCACTATAAAGAACAAGTGGAGCAAGGAAACAGGATGATGGTGATCAAGAGGATGATAAAAAGGTCTGATAGCAACCAAATAGATATTGAGACAGAAGTAATCCGAGATCCAAGGGTAATGACGAGTTATTTGAATCAAAGGAGGATGATTCTGTTGCAAAGTTCCAAGATTCGAGTCAAACGGAAGCATGAAGACGAAGGGGACAACTTGCTTAAAAAGGTCAAATGCGGAAACTGTGGTATGGTTGGGCACATGAAAACTAACCGATCATGTCCAATGTTTGGCAAAAACGAAGGAAAGATTAAAAAAGACACCAAAATAAGTATACCCAAACATGTGATTGAGCAAGCTTCGCTGAAGCTCAAGATACAGACAGAAAAGGAAATTTTACAGAAAGAACAGGAGCAGGAGAAGAAAATAGCCGTATCAGAATTTACCAATATTTTGAAAGGCATTTGGAATGAGTTGGTCAAGACACCCAATTCGTGGCCATTTCACAATCCCGTCCAAACCAAGATAGCTCCGGACTATTACACGTTTATCAAGAATCCCATGGATCTGAGTAGCATTAGGAAAAAATTGAATGCCAAACAGTATATTAAATCCAATGATTTTTTGGTAGATGTCAGGCTTGTGCATTCCAATTGTGTACTGTACAATGGACAAGACCACCCTTTTGTAGATGTTTCCAGCCGCATTGTAGAGACAGCCGAAGACTTGGTTAGACAAAACGCGGAACGGTTAGAAGAGCTCGAGGACAAACTGGAGTGTTTGAAACATATTTAGAATTTATATTCAGGAGAAATTGCAATAAATTTACGATGAATCACTTCATCATTGTTTTCACAAATTGTTTGTAGTCTATTCTCCCATGTTTATCCGGCTTGGCTTCCTTGATCAATTCATCGGCCTCTGCAATTGTTAGTTTTTCTCCAATGTTGGTCAGCAAATGTTTGAGTTCTCCCGAATCCACGTATCCTGTTTCATCTTTGTCAAGAACCTTGAACGCCTCAACCACTATTTCTTCCGTTTCGATCGGATCTTTGAATCTTGTACCTAGTAGTTCCATGAAATCCGAAAACCCAATGGATTTCGGAGCAGAATGAAGAATACAATCCAAATCTTGTTGACTTGTATTATGTCCCAACGCCCGCACAGCTACACTGAACTCATCGTGCGTTATGAATCCATCACGATCACTGTCGAATAAGGAAAAGGCCTCTTTATATTCACTAATTTGATCTTCTGAGAAATGCGGCATGTGCAATGTTTGGAATGCACTGGAATCTAACAAATTAGATCTGCAGATTGGATGGGCCAGATCAGCTACATATTATGAATCATTTAATCATGTGAAACACGGTAAACATCATTTCGCCCCTGATACATACCTTTACTTGATGGACTGTCAATCATAAAGGTGGAAAATTGTCTACATCACCAAATCAGACGCAGAACTGAGTAGTAATCATTTTGAACATCCATAAATCATCGTTGACATCACAACTATCAAATACTAGAAATATTAGTAATGTAAACAAAGACAAATCATATAATGCGAATAAGGAATTTGAATTCATCAATATCAGCAACAGCTCATAATCATGTTTGTCGCAAACATGCCTTTAAGAACCACTATCAGATGGTGGTGCATGTCATTCTGGTTTCATGTAGAATCAATAAATGATATGGACAATTCGTCATGTGGTTGCGTGCGGCCCCTGATGATTTGTGATGGGTATTGAACCTTGTCCAATCAGAATCAGTATGTACCAATTGGACTCGGGACCTGGATTTTATATACCTGGACCAACCGGAACCAGAGATGGATATTGAATGGAACGATGAAGATATGCATTCTACAAGCAACGTTTACAATACTGGCGTGGTTGGAGTGAGCAGTAACAGGGACAATACCAAGGAAACAATTGAATGGAAAGAAGAAATAGACATTGAATGGGATTTGCCGGATTTGCCGGCAGAATTGCCTAGCAATTCTGATGAAAATGGCAGTTCTTTTGATCATCAGAATTCTTCGAGAATTCTGCCAGTAAACTCTTTTGATAATCAGAATTCTTCGAGAATTCTGCCAGTAAACCCGGTAAAAATGTGGAAGGATATTACCATGAAATTCACCATGGAGGCAGTGTATGACAGACTTTCTTCGGATAAAAAAACGGTATATTTGGTAAGAAAAGATGGGACAAGGTTTTCCATCTTGTTGGAAAAATTGAGCTGTTCAGATCAAGAGCATGTACGAGATCTTGACAGCTTGTCTCCCAAAAAAGAAACAACACCAAATAATGGAGATATTGGTGATAGTATCAAAAAATTGGCCAAAATCCAAGATCCATCCTTGTACAAAAACCTGTCCCTTGAAGAGATGAAATTTGTTACCCAGAGGACATTGAATTCCGCAAACTCGGATCCAAAATCCAAACAGAGTGTAAAAGCCACAAACTCTGTATACCCACTATTCTTTGACCGAAAATCAATTGTTCCTCGGAAAATTCCCGCCTCAAAATCTCAATCAAAATAATTCCGCACTACCATCTTTATTCTCAAATACCATCGTTATTCAGTCGTCCTCACTCAATTTTTGAGCAACACATTTCTCTGACATTAATTTGTTTGAAAATTTGTCAAAACTCTGTCTTTTGCAGGTATTGATGTTTGAGCATTGGTGAGACTCTGGTAGTCGATGGTTTGAACAATACCTTCCTACACAGTACTTACAATCCCCAACAATTCTCACAATCTTGTTTCCACAATTTCCGAACCCGCACCTACTAATCTTCCTCATGGCCTGGGATGACTGTCGATCAAAAAAACTTTTGGAGCTATTTCCACATTCGGTTCTGGACATTGCATTCGGCCCCTTGTACTCGTCATCAATATTTCCCGGTACAATGGTTTCGTAATGCGAGCCATATATTCTATTCCCCTTTGTGTTCGGGGAACCCCCAAAGAGATCAGTTGCATCAGAT
Source organism: Homidia socia (assembly GCA_036850745.1). Taxonomy (NCBI): domain Eukaryota; kingdom Metazoa; phylum Arthropoda; class Collembola; order Entomobryomorpha; family Entomobryidae; genus Homidia; species Homidia socia. Next base: position 3,776 of record JAANSP010000618.1, on the reverse strand, counting down.
GCCATGAAAAAATAAACCCGAAATTGCTATAACTTGTCCAAAGAATGTTGCGAATTCTGGACAAAAATAAAACAAAGCCCATTTCCATTGGTTCTCTTGTTGGTTCTGGAGGCTCCTTGGTTTCCAACACTAGCCCATCCAAAACCTTGGTTCGTCCAGTTCTAGTCTTCGACAATCTCTCCTTCCTCTCTTTGGACCGTGGTTTCTACACAATCACTAGATATCTTGGCAATTTTCCCGGAATACTGTTGTCCATTCCTTTTCCTCTTCTTTTCCATTCGGGCTTGAAAATCGTGATAAAAACCTACATGGCTAGACACTGAGATTGTCGGATGCACCTGTCTCATTTTCTCTATGAATTCTTCGCGTGTACATGCCAGCATCCTGTCTATTCCAAGCTTTATTACGCTGGCCTTCAATATGGGTCTATCATTGTTCTCATATACGGTTTCGATTCGGTCCAGAAAGTCTAGATACAGCTCCACAGGGTTGGGTCCATTTCCTCCAAACAAGTCCATAAATTCGACTTTGTCTTTTATCCATGGCCAAACCATTTTCCACTTCCCTCGAGGATAAAAATATCCTTGATCGACTAGTCTGTTCAGTAACGATAAAAATTGGGTTCTCCTGTCAGTTTCTTCGCGTCTTTTCTTTTCATTGAGTTGGAATCCGATCTCTAGCTGTTTCTTTTCCAGATTTTTAATAATGTCCTCAAATAGTACAAGTTGATTAAATTTACTCATGTTTTTTGATTCGGGATGGCCACTCAACATTTTGTTTATATCTTTCCATCGAGTCAAATAATTCAATCCTGGAAATGTTTCCACCCAATATGAAATTTTTTTGATATCGTGATCTCTTTGATCCATTGATTCTTTGACTTTTCTCGACCTTGGCTCACTAACATCTCCAAACACTCTTTTCGAGTCAAATCCTTGGTTTCCTAGTTTCATCTCGAGTATTTCCACGTATCGAGAAAATTCGGCCTTCCTTTCCGAAAGTGTCCTCAGTATCGTATAATCGGGATCGTTTATTATCAATCTCATGGCTTCCTCCCACGTATGTCCATGGTTCACATTGTATCGAGCCAGCAATTCATGAAATCTTTCTTCGGGATCAAGATTTTTGACTGGCTTCTCATACAATCTTCTGGGATGATTGCCTATCATGTATTCCTTGTATTCCAATGGCATTACCCATGTGCTAGTCCTGGTTACCGAATTGTAGTAATACTTCCGATCCGTTCCATCGTTGGCAATATATTCTTTCCAAAAACCTCGCGTGGCATTTTGGCGACTATTTCCACTACTTATGAAATCAATGGGTCTTTCCCAGGTGCTAACCTTGGTTACTGAGTTGTAGTAATATTTCCTACCATCTGGTGCCAAATGTTCTGTCCATTCACCTGTGCTGCTCATAAAAGTATTTTTTTAGCAACTTGTCATTTCATGTTTACCGTTTATGCAGAATAATAGGTTTCAATGGAATGATTAGAGATGATTTTCCAGGTAGTTGACGATTGTTGGTTTCTCCATTTGAATTTTGATTGGATTTCGAATCTGGTTCATAAAACGGATCAAATTCGTCAACTCGGGGTCCGGAAAACTCTAGTAGTGGATCAAATTTACTGTTTGCCAATCTAGTCTGTGGTCTAAGTATCTTGTCAAAATTTCTGGTTTTTACCAGGTCGGATTCAATCTCGGGCTTGTGAATTTGGGGTGGTGGCAAAAGTATTTTTGGATCTACAAATTTATTGTCATCAGCTCCAATGTAGTCTCCAAATTCGCTGGAAACATCTGATATAGGTTCAGTTGCAAATCCAGAATTGCCCATTGATTCTATTGAACAAGCAGAAAAATCGTCCATTCTAAATGCCTTCATCTTAAAAGAGTTGGAGTTGGTTTTCCACCCTCCATACATCATAGAATCCTCGTCTTGAGTATTACACACTATATCATCACCAGTATCACTTGAACGACCACAAATGGATTTTTCTGGCCATGAATCACGTTCAAAATCAGACTGAAAATAATCTCGTTCTGTTATCCAGGGATCGCCCCATTCTGTAAAGTCGCCGTCCATGCTTTTTTATTTCTCACATTGTTCAAATATCCAGGTTTGAACGAGTCAGAGTATTTGTTGATAGTATCCAAGGAGACTTTGGAATTGTCGATAAACCATTCGGGGATCAGACTGTAAAAGTTGCACAGATGGATCAATTGATTCCAATCATACATAAACTACATGATATTTTCAATTCGATTGACCAAGACCAGACGGATCTACCACAAATCACCGTTGTCGGATCGCAGAGTTCGGGAAAAAGTTCTGTTCTGGAACATATTGTTGGAAAGGAATTTCTTCCTAGAGGAATCAACATTGTTACTCGATGTCCTATCATACTTCAATTGGTCAATATAACAATGTCAAAAGGTGGTGGTCAGGCCCTGGATAAAAATTTTGATGGTGAAGAACATGCTGAATGGGGAGAGTTTCTGCACTTGTCTGGAAAGAAATTTTATAATTTCAAGGAAATACGAACCGAAATTGAACAAGAAACTAATAGACTTGCAGGAACCAACCAAGGAATATCGTCTAGAACCATCCATCTCAAAATATATTCTTCCAATGTCTTGGATCTTACGTTGATAGATCTTCCTGGAATAACCAAGATTCCAGTGGGCGACCAACCACAGGATATTGAACATCAAATCAAATCATTGATACATGAATATATATCCAAACCGAACAGTATTATATTGGCAATAACACCAGCCAATGTTGACATTGTGAATTCCGAGGCAATCAAGTTTGTAAAAGAGGTTGATCCGTTGGGGAAAAGAACAGTTGGTGTTCTTACCAAGATAGACTTGATGGATTCAGGAACAACAGCTTTGGATCTTTTATGCAACCGAGGACCTTATCGACTGAAACTGGGGTTTGTAGGGGTTGTTTGTCGTTCACAGCAAGATATTCATGACTGCAAAACTATTCAAGACGCACTCAAGACTGAAGAATATTATTTTTCAAGACATCCGGTATATAAAAATAGTTTGAATAGATGTGGATCGTCAAGGCTGATCAAGATATTGAATAGGGTACTAGTAAGTCATATAAGGGATGGACTTCCGGCACTTAAAAATCGGTTGAATGAGATGATTGCCAAGATTCGATGTGAGATGACGAACCAGGGTTTGGACTATGATCAAAGCGAAATTCTCCATAACGGGACCTTGTTGTTACGTCTCATTACCAAGTTTTCCAATGACTTTAATGATCTACTAGATGGGACTTCTAAAGGTCTGTCTACAACTGAACTAACAGGTGGAGCCAAATTGAACCTAATTTTTTGTGAGACATTTTCACATTCTCTTAGTGAATTTGAGTTGGAAAACTGTCTGAGTCTCCATGACGTAAAAACAGCTATCAGAAACGCTACAGGTACCAAGCCATCTCTATTTGTTCCACAAATATCCTTTGAATTGCTCGTGAAACAGCAGATTAAAAAACTTGAAATACCATCGCTAAAATGTTTGGACAACGTTTATCAGGAACTATTGGAAATTTTGGGTAATTGCGAAAAGAGTTTGTTGAGGTTCCCGAATCTATCCAGCAAAATTATTCTTGTTTCTACACAATTTGTCATGGAAAGACTTGAACCAACAAAAAGGATGATTCAAAACTTGATAGAGATAGAGTTGGCCTATATCAATACCAACCATCCCGAATTTCTGAAATCGGGGTCCATTTCCACATTATCCAGGATTCGAGAAGTT
>JAANSP010000617.1:0-19743 GCA_036850745.1 Homidia socia | reverse complement strand
AAGATTTGTATTCAAAATAAATGTAGTTGCTCAAACAATGATTTCTTCAATTTAAAGAAACTTTTTTACTTTTAATTGCCTCTTGTCAGTTGGGCGCAACCCTTACTTTGTTGGGCTAATCACACGAGGCAAAGAAAAGAAAAAGGCATTACAAAATGAATATATTTATTATTATGTAAATGAAGCAAGTCTCGTAAAAAACTAACCAACAAAGAATGAACTGTTGAAGTAAAATTACTTTTTAATTTAAGTCATAAATCGAACCCCCATGCTATGCTGCCCCTACTGAAGCTCTGTACGGTTCACGGAGGAATGCGAATTTTCAAGATTCATACTGTTTAATTGTTACTTTCATTCGGAGGCACTGCTCGTTTTCTCGTGCCATTTGATTCTTAAAGAAAAAGTGTTGAGCAAATGGAGTGGGCTGGCTGGATGCTGAAAAATTACAATACTGACAATGAATTCAGATGCGGCCACAATGTATGAGGTTTAAGTAGTCTCTGTACAGTCAATTACCACAATAACATCTTGTTTGATCAAATGGTATTATTTATGTAACAAACTAAAAACTCCTGTAGTGAATTAGTTGTCTATCAATGACACGGCAGATAGCTTTTTGACTTTTTATTACTACGCAGCTTTCGTTAGATGAAACTTTAAAAAAATCATTTCACGTTTCCCATTTCATTATACTTTATAAAATCTTTGGATTTACATAAAAACCTATTATTATCTCTAAAAAATAATTTCTATCATACCTTTAAAACTAGCATTTATCTGCAAATAATACAGGATCATATGTATCAATTTATGGATTAGTTGATAGCTGTGTCAAAATCAAAAATGTAAACTCGATCTGGCTCTTAATTTTTTTAAAACGAATGTCCAATAATAGTGTTTTATTCCTTCATGTTTTTCATCGATATTTTATTTTCACTGTGCAATATATGTACTGTACATATAGCTCGATAGCTGTTGCTAATTCTGTTGATATCTTTGATCGTGCTTTCAACTTCGTTCAGTACTTACGGTGTTGTCACAAAGAGATAATGCCGCCATAGCCAGAAGAGAACATGTATATCATTATGATCGTAATGATCGGCTATAACCAATATCTATTCATCGACTGTCCATTATCTTAAGTGACTTTCACGAAATCTAACAAGTAAACCAAGCAAATGTGATATTACTGATACTACACGAAAATGATATTAAGTAGGTATAAATATTATTGTGGTGTGGAGATAGTATAGGTCAGTTATCTGAATTGGCTAAAACATTGGTATTTCATTACTAACAAGATTGGTGAATAATATGAGCGTTTACTCTAATTTATTAGTAGCAAAGGAATAGCTAAAGCGATTTTTTGCCATATCGTGCCTCAGTCAATCATTTGGCCACAATATTAAGAGAGAAAATCTCATTTTCGCAATTTGATTTGTATCCGTAAAATATGCGTTAAACAAAATATCCGCCATTTTTACACTAATAAATTGTACGTGGGAGATCTTTTTTCTCTCGTAGTGTACAGCAGACGCCCGACAAAACAGAACTGTAATTTTGCTAAACTATATGAACGCATAACTCACCATTAGTATGCATGTTTCACAAGAAGAGAGAAAAGCCCCTTCTTTGCTAAACCAGACCAGACCACAAACTTCCGAACTTTGCTTGTTTTCATTAATTTATGCACGAAAAATTGCAATCTCCTCTTGTGAATCGTGGTTGGAAGAGTTTTGTTCTTCTCATCCTTTCTTGCTTCTCGCCATGAGATCCCGTTAGATACACAGCTCATGATTACGAATGACCTTGTAAAAGGAATGTGTAATATTTGCTTTTGTTTTGTATTTGTGCTTGATTTGATTTTATATATTAAGTTGTTTCTTTATACACAGGTATGCATGTTTAAAGCTTCGCTTCTAAATTTGCAATCAAGCAGTGTGCATCTTGTTTACTTGTTATGAATCTCGAGGAGACAATGCCAAAAGAATCATTACACCAGCGTACTCATCATGTTTCGATATACCCTTAAATATTTTTATATATCTTCAAAATGTTGATATGTTTGCATTAAATGTGCATTTCTGAAATTCTTTTTCGTTACATTTTCTCGATTCATATCATCATCATTGTCTGATATTGATCAGGCAACAAGTACCAACATCCATAAGTATAAAGTTAAATATATCTTAGTTGTCTTACTACCGCAAAACTGCATGGATAAGACGCAGAATCCTTATAACAAGTTTACATTTTTCTCATTTTATGTCGTGACACATATGACCACGTGCTTTGCAAATTGACCATCAAAGTTATGTACTCGTGTCCATAAACTTAAAGGAGCATAATAATAATAAAAATAAAATCCAAATTTTTCTAGAAAAATTGTGATAATACCGACGAATGAGAAAAAGATATTTGGCTATTAGTGCGCTTTCCTGACTTTTTATTGTAACGAGATGTGCCAAAGTGAGTATAAAAATTCTTGTAAAACTCATCTGAAATCTAAAGCACCAGCAGCGGCAGCGGCAACTTGTACATGAGCAGTAGTCACTTGCTGCGCGCATATGTGCGGTTATCTTATGTCTGTTTTGATTTCATGAGTAGAAATGATTAAGATGTAATTCGCGTGACAATGAAGTAGACAGCCGATACACATCTTTCACTTATACCTTGTTCTCTGCTCATGTCAGAGTCATGTTATCATCTATTGTGTTGCGTGTCAATTGCATTTTTTCCTTCTTTTGTGAAGCCAACCAGAAAAAAATATGCTGCTTTTCTTAGAGGAAGAAACGTTGAGGACATTACATTGGCGGACATTGATCCTATTTTTTATGTCGCTTGTTGTTTTCGTGTATTTAATGCTATCTAGTACATAGCCTGCATGTATTAAAGTCTTCCTAATTATTTATCTTGCCACATTTTATTATGTACACTTTTACTGTTAAACTTTCTGAGAAAATTTCGGCAACATTCAAAAAACTACCTACTTCACTCATACTATTATTCAGACTCTCCAATCATTCTCTTAATTTGTTAAAGTAACTGGATAAAGGTGATAAATTAAAGATTTAGAAAGCTTGAATCAGGTTCACTGATTGCTAATTAGCCGCTGAGAATATCTTTCTAATAATGCATTTGATGTTGTAGTATGTATTGGTCAATATTAAAAGTCAAGACGGAATAGTGCTTAGACTTGTTTTAAACGGTAGCAATAACAAGGTAAAATACTCAAGCTTAAACGGGCAATGCAAATTGGGGGAAAAGTTCGGGTTAAGAGCCCAGGTTACGGTGAATTTTTTCATACGCCCGCTCTCAGCTCAGTCATCAGTAAATTTAAATTTAATCAATCAGTTTGTTATAAATGTGTCTATAGTGCGATTTTGCTAGATTAATGTGAATACTAGGAATCTTGTGGTACTTTCAGTTTTTCTCTACGATTTGTGTACCACAAGATTCCCAGTATTCACATTAATCTAGCAAAATCGCGCTATAGACACATTTATAACAAACTGATTGATTAAATTTAAATTTACTGATGACTGAGCTAAGCGCGGACGTATGAAAAAATCCACCGTAACCTGGGCACTTAAGCGCAAGAATGCACCATAGTAGTTTCTTGATTTACGATCTGATGAATTTTGATGATCTTGTCCGCACAAGATCTTATCGAAATTGGACGCAGTCTTATAATATCAACATGCTACTAATTGTTTGCTTTTCAGAATGGGAATGGTCTTTTTAAAGCTATTTAAGTAAAGTGGTAGCTACTAAAAGTAATGGCTCAGGCAGAAAAACTGGAATATTTCCATTAGTTGTACATTTAGTAATAAAATAGCAAGTAATGAGCTGGTTGGTCTTTAAATATCTTTTTTTAACTATCGCTCGTCTTTTTTGTAACTCACGTCATAATGAACAATTGCACTCACATTCACTTTCAAAGGGAAAAGCCGAAGTGCTCGACAAGAGCATTCATCTAGACTCATGGTTATCATAACTAAACCTAATATTTTTTAAAATAATATAAAAATGACTTCAATTCGCGAAAAAGGTTTTGTACTTAAAATTAACGATGCTGGCGTGTTCAGAAAAGTATGCAAAGTACCCTGGTAGTAAATATAAATAGACTCGTGTTTAGGACGAAACTGACTCAAAACAAGAATAGGTAAATGTCTGCTGTGAAAAAATGCTTTTTAAAAAACTTTTTTGTATTTGTTGGATAGTTTCTTACGACCAAAGTATTTCGAAATTGAATAATTGTTTTCACGACTCAAGTCATACATACCTACATATTTGCAACAAGGTGGAACCAAATTTATTGAAAAAAAAAACAATGAAAAACAATCTGGGAGTTCTGAGACAGACAAAAATTCTTTGCTTTTTATTACTTTTTTGAGCATAATGCATACGAAGCAATTCTCTTCGCACGCATTTAATTTTTGCTTTTGCGATCCGAGAAGTGGTCCTAAAACAGTGTTAAACAGTTGGCATTGTAGCTTTTCACTTTTTTATTACCTTGCAATGCCGTTTCATGCTTGCGGCTGCGAAAATGGCGATCATCATAGGGTTGGGGTTACATCATGTAACCAGACCAGCTGCCTGCTGGCTTCTTTTGCGAGAAAAGGCATTATAAAAAGAAAAGCAAGGGGAACGGTTTTGGTCAAGAACTGATTTTTGGTTCAAACTACTATCGTATTTCATGACCAGCAGCATTACGTCACTCAAGTCAACAGGATTTTGGTGTTTTGTTGATGCGTTTCAGCTACACAGGGGCCACATCTTTCTTCTTTGAGGTTATACACGATAATAATGGTACTAAATATGCATATAGTATAAAGTTAAACAGTACATAATAATAGCCGTAAAGGCGATTTTGCATTTTAGGTTAGAGCCATCTTTTTTTGCAAAAAAGGGAAACACATAAAAAGAAGAAGAAAAAAGAAATTACGACCACCGCTACCACAGTCAATACGGTTGCGAATAATGCGAAAAACAATAATTTTTTTCGCAAGTGTACCACATAATTTGACGGTTTCTCTTTATGACATTTTTCTGTTACGTGTGAAGTTAAGTTGAAAACACTAAATTTTCGACTTTTAAGTATTAAAAGCGCGGCATCAACAGAGAATAAGTAATAAGAATAGCAAAGTGGGCACTTTTTTTCTTTTCTCGTTTGTTCGGTGAAAAGGTACAATTTGTACAAAAAAAGATAAAATTGTAATAATGAAAAGGTTTGCAATAATATACTAGCTCCTTGAGTTCATCCTTTTTTGTAACAAGTGCAACAAACTAATAAATTGCTTAATAAAACGAATGACAGGTTTTTAACGAAAATATGTAATCATGTTTGGAAATTGACAAAAAGTGGAAAATAAATAGATGCGAAGTAAATAGGGGACAAAAATCCAAAGATAACTTTTTAGATAGCTTAATTCTATACTTTTACCAATGCATGTTTTGCACTTTTTACTTCAAACAAAACAATATACAATATATAAAGGACAATTCAAAACGTTTGCTAGCGGCTTCCGAATGTTAAACTTGCTCTATTTAGATAAAGATCAAGTTCTTTGCATTCTTGATGGAAAACTACCTAATCTATTTATCCACATTGTCATGTCATAATACGTACAGCTTATCTTTTTAAAGCAAATGACATTTATAGCTTAGTTCCAATAAGTTAATCCAAAAGTTTTTGAGCAAACATATTTTATGCCCATACCTCTATATACAATATATTTAACTTGCAAAAACAATGCAATTCTTTTTTTTCTACTTTTATAGTCTATTATTAAAAGTCGAAAGCTATTTTCAGGGATTATTTATATTTGCAATTGTCTTTCTTCATGTAAAAGTAGACAGTGTCTCAATTACATTTTCTCTTTAGCTCTGTGGGTGTGCTATACAGAATTTGCAAATAAGACGCAAACTCCGGAAAGAATTCAGACTCTTTTTCGTGACAGCTTAAAAGGTGAGGTATTTGCAGTTGTTTTTATGGAAGGTCAAGAAGAAATTGGATTTCAAAGATGATCTTGTTAACGTACATTTCAAAATCAGCGAAAGCTCCTTCATGCGTTTATACAAAATCAAACATCACCTAATCGTGATGTAGAAAATAGCAAGCAAGAATTTGCAATTTAATCTACAGGGAAGGTGAAAAGACAAATAAATAAAAATCATATTAAATTTCAAACTTTTGCTGATCTAGAAGCTTCACAGTGTACAACTTACCCATACAAGCTTATAATAAATGGGAATGTGCTTGAAAAAGTAATTGAAATGCTGCCAACTACTTGATTCAACCTGCGATTATTTATTAGTTCATTTTTCATGTGTTATAATTTTATATGTCGTCTCTCCATTGAAATTGTATCATTTCAACAATGCCATCATCATCGTTGTTGTTTATCTCCATCATCTCCTTTGCAAATGTATATTTCAGAGGCTTTTAACAAGTTTGTTCCCTGCTGGGCACACATGTTACCAAATAAAGAGGGTTACTTACCGTAAAAAGATAATATGAATGTAGATCTTTTTTCTTCTCAATGTTATAAGCCGATAGTTGCTCTTGTCTTGTGATCTACTCATCGTCAGCTCAACTGGATTCATGTAGCAAGTCGTCGTGGGGCACTATTTATGGATAAAAGATTACCGGGTTCAACAAGAATGAAATACTACTTACCACACAACGTTTCAGCATGCTAAACTCCTTTTGATCGTGCAAAAATTATAATGTGTACCTACATATTTTTGAAAACTTTTTTTATGCCACACTTTATTTGCAGGCTTTCAGCACTTTGGAAAAATACCAGAGTGATGTTCCCTGCACGTTGACCAAACGATTGTATGTAGAGTGCGCATGTTTTTAAGTGGCTCTAATTTATGGCGATTACATTTTTCTGCATAATAATATCCTCTTTTTAGCAATATTTTTGCATTCTTCCTTTTCAGCTTATTATCTTCTGCAAAAAAGGGGGATGAGCTGCTGAGCACGACAAATTCAGATAACAGGATCTCTTGACAAGAACGAGACAGGTTGTGTAGTAGTAAAAAGAGACCAAAAGCTTATCATCATGAGCAATGAATGATGTTGTTGTTATTATTCTGTTATATTATATATTGTATATTATAGATCTACGAGAGATTATTACTCTTAAAAAATTTATGCCGTGTCACGACGATGCTATTTTCTGCGGACTCCTCTTTGGCTTATTTGGTAAAAATAGAATTGTTTATTATTAAGAGAATATTACGCCCGACCTCATCTATCAAACCTCCACATAATGCAATCCGACGTGTGAAAACTTTGTTCGTGCTTGAGCATGTAAATGAGTGCGTAAAAAGGACATGACGTGATAACTGTCACCTGTATAACGCAGATAAAAGGCAGGACTTACAAAAGTGGACGCAATGTCATTATCGCATCACGTACAGAATCGACCGAGTGATGGTGTAAAAGTATATTTACGGGGTTCAGTCAACTAATTTTAGTGGTTATAGTGTAGTAAAGTTATAATATGCAAGTCGTGTCGTATATGATTCAATGATGATAATAATTTACAATATTTCAATGAGCACTCGATAATCTCTGCTTTCACAGATTTGTACTTTGAGTTTCACTCATATAAAATTGAAAAAGACCTTATACTTGAAGTTGCACATTGTATATTTTATGACAATACAACAGGATAATATTTTGTGGTAAAGAAAGTTCAATTGGACAATTTTAGCTGTCTTAAAAATCAAGACAGAATAAAGACAGTAGCCATGTTCGTGATTGGTTTAGCATCACGTTTAAACTTTTAACACGATTTGTCATGTTCTGTAAAACAGGAAGTCAATTTGCCCATTCACCTCAAACTAACTTCATAACAACTTATTATTACCTTTGTCCGGTCTCTTGTTAGCTCAAAACGTTTTACATGAACAAACTTTTAAAACACTTACAGAGTATTCATCTCTTTAGAAATAATCTTTTCGGGCTTCATGATTATAAAATACTTTCGTTTCAAAGCCTTGCTATTGTAGTGTCATTTTAAGTTTCTACTGCTAAAGCGATAAACTGAACAGGTGACAAAGGACATATTCAAACCTTGAGTCATTAGATTTTCAGTTTACCTAACTGTCAAATATGTTATCGTTTTGATAAATTTGATTGCACTAGCCGTCGCCCTCTGTAATGTCAAAACTATATGTTTATTGAAGCACATGTACGTGTTAGTTATTGTAAAGTAGTTGGAAGCAATGGACTAATAAATTACTCCACCTTTGACAATACTTATGATAAGATAAAATGCCTGAACAATGCTAATAAATTTTGTGCCTGTGTTAAAAGTGTCGGTTGGGTTGTTTGAAGAATGCATGGTTAGTGTGACTATGGGATAAGATCAGACATACACACCAAGTTACCCCATGTTTCCGTTCTTATCGTTTTTTTACATTTGCTTCTTGGCAATGCTTAAGATAAGATAAAATGCGTGAACAATGCTAATAAATTTTGTGCCCGTTTTAAAAGTGTCGGTTGGGTTGTTTGAAGAATGCATGGTTAGTGCGACTATGGGATAAGATCAGACATACACACCAAGTTACCCCATGTTTCCGTTCTTATCGTTTTTTACATTTGCTTCTTTATTCAAAAGTACAAAACACAAAATTTATGGTTTTAAGACAGTTTTTAGCGATTCAGCATTTTCCACCTTGTATATTACGATAGCCTTTTTTTCAAAAATATCAATGACATTAAACATGTGACTATGGGATAAGATCAGACATACACACCAAGTTACCCCATGTTTCCGTTCTTATCGTTTTTTACATTTGCTTCTTTATTCAAAAGTACAAAACACACAATTTATGGTTTTAAGAAAGTTTTTAGCGATTCAGCATTTCCCATCTTGCATATTACGATAGCCTTTTTTCAAAAATATCAATGACATTAAACATGCATAATTTAGAAAAAAAATAAGTTTGCATTCACGTTCAATTTTGCATGCACACACCTCTATGTTTGTTAGTTTGCTCAACTTGTCATTTTAATTGATGATGAGGCTAGAGCCAGACCACACACTCACAGTTTTATTCCACAACTCCCTCATTTCCCTTCCTAGATGCAGTCCTCGCTCCATGTGTACAATCATAAATGGTATCTTTTGAAGCGGGGAGGGTCGTCGCTCATTATTTATTTGATTAGATAATCCTGTTGCTGCTGTCGCTGTTCCTCCTACTCTTCCGCTGTCGTTAATCTCGTTATCTGAAGTAGCGTCACCGATACTGCTGTGATTGTGATCGCTTACCCCATCCATCTCATTACTCTTCTTTGCTTTTGCAAGCCACTTCCGATATTCCTCAGGATCATACGAGTATCGCAAATTCAGGTAGAATGGCTCCACATGTGCCAACTCTCTCAGGATGCCAGTGACATAAACATCGTCAATCCACAGGTACTTGTTTTTCATGCTCCGACTCATCCTATAAATTTCATGGATGACATTGGGTGTAGCTAGATATGCTAATCCACCGCAGTACTTGGGATAAGCATCATACGGATACTCTTCATATGTGACTGCCCATTTTTTGCCAATAACATCCGACCCCCGAACGGGTTTCGTCCCCTCAGGAAACACATTACAAATAAGAGCAGGTTCTGGATCCCTCCCAAATGTTCGTATGAGAAACTCAAAAAGCTGGAAAATATCTAGAAATGCGTCATCGTCCGCTTTTAAGACGTACTTGGCATGCGCACAATGATTTAAAACCCAGAGGTAACCCATCAAATGTTTGTACGTGAGATTACGATAAGAGTCATGAAAATTTCCTGTCACAATGTCACCATGCTGTTGACTTTCTCGCTGAATTTTTGAGTGGAATGCATTGCGGTTGTTTTTGCTGCTGCTGCTCATCATCTTATCACTCATCTCATCAGAAACAACATTATTATTACTAATGTTGTTATTATTTTTATTACTATTATTGCCATTATGATCATTGTCTTCATCAGGATTCAGCTCATGTCCCAAGAGAAACACAAGTCGAATATGAAACTGTCCCAGACGCTGTAATGAACCCCATGTTTCCCTGATTGCTTGTCGCTCTTCAAAATTCCGAGGAGCAGAGTGTACAATTATCATGAAAAATATCGTGCTGGCTCTATTGCTCGCTGCTTTGCTGTGATTATTATTATTGGTACTAGTAGTCCCATCATCATCACCACCGCCATCAAAGTAATTATCATCGTCACGAGGAATATTACATTTTGTCTTGTTATTCATCAGAAATCTAAAGTTGGGCACATCAAGTAACATTAAATTGTGAATATTACTGTCATCATCATCCTCGGCATGATGAACTTCATTATGATGACTTGAAGAAGAAGAAGAAGAGGCAACCGATAAAATCTCTGGGATCTTGAAGGCGGAGGAAGAGGACGATGATGACAACAAAGAGGGTGATATCATCGATGGCATGTTCCAAGACTGAATCAGTCGATTTTGCTGTAATCTAATCGAAGGTGAGTACGATGTTAGGGATGAAGTGGACACAGATTCAATTCTATTCTTGTACTCGTCGTTCACCCAAATGGAGTTCTTGACTAGGTTGAATAGGAAGAGCATGCAGAGAAGGACACTAAATGCCTGAAAATACACAAAGAAAATATTTTATGTAGAAAAGATAACATCTTGACATTTTTTTTATTTCATCATAACTTTCAATGACAAAAAGTTGTATTTTTTCTCTCGAGAATAATAGCTCATTCAATCCGGCGTTTGAAAAGAGTTTAAATCTCTTGTAATTATCGTTTCCTCGTGGTGATGTTGTGTGAAATGATTTTTATTCTGCCGTGAATTGCCACTACTATTTTCAAAGTAAAAAGTAATTTATTTAGTATTTATACATATAGATGTTCAATAGGAATACGTTGTTGTACTTGTGCGTAGACTTGTGCATACTGTCTAGGGCTGTGCGTGCATGTTATTTTCATCATCACCTGAAGCACTTCACGTTTTTTCCGTTTAACACATACAAAAGTAGAGATTTTAAAACACTTGGCCAATAGATTGTACTACAATAATCATGAAGGTAATAATAATAATTATGACAAGTATGTGACTTGCTGCGGCTTTTTCTCACTATGCATGTGCGACGCAATGGAATGTATGAAAAAACTTTGGATGATTGTACCAAATGATAACATTCATTTTTTTCTTTGGACTATACATTTAAAATTCTAAAAGAGTTGAGAATCTTGAAGAGATGTACATAGGTATGTAAAAAAAGAATAATAATAAGCACATGCCTGACAAGCCACATTATAATCCTCAGCTTCCATCGCTGCCACTTTGGCAATTTTAGTGGTGTGGTCAAAATATAGAACTACGTGACAAAATTTCATCATGTTCAAAGAACTCGAAATTTGCAGTTGTAAGCGATTGCCTATTTATTCTGAATTTTATTCAACAATTCAAAAGAAAGTATAGTAAAAAAAATTGATGCGACACAGGAGTTTTCTGTTCTCGTTTCCGCCATCATGAGTTTGAACATAAAAAAGAGAAAAAATACTTTACATGTTGAAATAGATTCATGTTCAAAGAACTCGAAATTTGCAGTTGTAAGCGATTGCCTATTTATTCTGAATTTTATTCAACAATTCAAAAGAAAGTATAGTAAAAAATGCGATGCGACACAGGAGTTTTCTGTTCTCGTTTCCGCCACCATGAGTTTGAATATAAAAAAGAGAAAAAATACTTTTAGATGTTGAAATAGAATAATTGTGTGCTCTTAAGAACACAAGAAATGTATAAAAAAAACCTATGAAGAGAATGAACGCATTGAACAAAAGTCTTGAACAAGAGGAACTCTAAACTCTAATAAATATTTAAGCATTGAAAAACGTTTCTTTTCAAAATGTGCACTCAGAAAAGTCAGTTTTATATTCGAAACCGGGCCAGATGTGTGTGTGGATATGTGAAACCACACGTTCATTATAGTAAAAAAAGCAAGTGTCCACCTGTCTTTTTTCCTTGCTAGGTATATGTGAAGATGATGTCTACATTTTTACTTCCTTTTGAAGTTTACAAGAAAGCAAAGTCAAACAAGCGCTGCATGAAATCAGATGCAGTTACATTCGTTATTTTTGTTGATAGTCAGATTGCTTTCACGAGCCAGGTTGTATAAGATGAGACGCTTAAATGTGCTCATGTCTATCTAATAAAAATGTATCATTTTCACACATAACATGCAATCAGTGGAGCATTTTCTAGTCTTGCAACCTGATATTATTATTGTTATTGTCTCATCATGATCATTCTCGAGATGATCATCGCTCCAACATTATTTGCAGTGTTTTCGTCAGAATAACCAAGTGGCAAATTTAACACGGGCTAACAGCAATTTTAACTGCGGGTAGTCTCACCGAAAAACATGATACAAATTACATACCTATTATTAACATTTTTGTTGGCAGATTTTCATGTAATATTGTTGTTGCTAAAATCTTTGTAGAAAATTCATTTTTAAAAAGAGAAAAAAAGAATAGCGACTTTTAACAAAAATTAAGACAACCACACCTGACAGATTCGGAAGATGAGCATTCTCCGACGCACAAAGTGGCGATAGTAGTGGGAATGAGGCTGGTGATGATCATCATGTGAATGCTTTTCTTCTTGATGATGGTAATGGTTAGCGGCTAGATAGAACGGTGGGGTTGTTGATGTGGAATGGTTATTATGACTGCAGTTATTACCAAAGCTGGTGTTTTTGATGAGGATGCTCATTGAGGAGGATAACTTTTGTTGTTGCGACTTGTTATTATTTACTACGACATCAGCCTCATCGTCGTTATTGGAATTATTAGAAGACGCAGCGGCTATAACAGTATCATTTGCGGCGATGAAAGGAAATAAAGAATTGGTTGGTTTACTACCACAAACATGACTACCACCATTACTTTGTTGAGAATCACCACCACTATGGTTGTCAGGACTGACGAGAATAGGAAAAATGTTTGTTGGCTCAGTGGCGTAACATTGCTTGTTACAACTTGTTTTACGGTCGTCATTCTTATTACTACGACCAGTGAAAGAAGAAGAAGAAAAGGGGTTGTTATTACTGTTACTACTGCTATTGTACGTTCTAATCCCACTGGATGACTTTGTAGTTGGATTAACGATGGCCAATAAAGATGATGATAGGGATCGTTGATGCTGCTGCTGCTGTTGGGGAGACGCTTGTTGATTTTGCTGTTGTGGGTAATGACGATGCGGAAATAACCAAGCGTCTTCATCACCGTCATCCCCATCAACCGGCAGTTGGGGTAGGAACAGGAAACTTTCTAATGAAGACAAACTTGACTGCTGCTGCTGCTTTGATAGATAATAACGATGTTGTTGCTGTTGATGGTGGTGTGCATTGTTGTCGGAGGACGTGGTCAATGATGACGGTGGTGGTGGTGCTGTTGATGTTGGTGGGGAAGCTGACATGTTCGGATCGTTTCTATGCATCCAGTCTTCTTTTAAAACGTCAGTCTTCTGCAACAAGAGAACAAAGAAAGGAATGCGGTTAAGTTTATACTGCGTCATTGTGATGATTATCAGTGACGGATATAGATAGTGTGAAGCTTTAATGTAATAATAATATTTACACAGAGCTTGTCAACACTGTGCACTCATGGCTAGCGCTGACTGACAGAAGTTGAGACTGATTAAGACTTAAACTGAATTACACTTCTTTTTTCGCCAATTTAGATGCGAATAATAAAAAATATAGGCAATAAAAATGTATGTAGGAAAATAGAAGAAATAAGTACTGTAATGTAGCAAAGTGGTTAATTTATTTATCAACTAAAGAAAATAATTTCTCAAGTCGCCCATTCTTATACATTGCTGCACTCGAAACAAATACAAGTGTTCGTCAACGTGAACTAGTACTGTAATGTAGCAAAGTGGTTAATTTATTTATCAACTAAAGAAAATAATTTCTCAAGTCGCCCATTCTTATACATTGCTGCACTCGAAACAAATACGAGTGTTCGTCAACGTGAACTGCTTCATTTTTCTGACCACGTTGCATTGTAAGTGGAGAGGAAATAGGCTGTTTCAATATAGAGTCATTAGTTACTTTCATACTTAAGTACATACGTGTTCAAAGCCCGTAATACCAAGAATCTCTAAAAGTCTATCTGTAAAAAGGTCTCTTGACTTTTTAAGCGAAAAGTGGTTTTAATTACTGCAAAATCACTCGAGCAATCAGAAGAGAAAGAAGCCACGTAAAAAGAGAAAGGTCAACAAATAAATAACTTTACTTTCAAACACAAGTACGTGTTCAAAGCCCGTAGTACCAAGAATCTCTAAAAGCCTATCTGTAAAAAGGTCTCTTGACTTTTTACACGAAAAGTGGTTTTAATTACTGCAAAATCACTCGAGCAATCAGAAGAGAAAGAAGCCACGTAAAAAGAGAAAGGTCAACAAATAAATAACTTTGTTTTGTTAAGGTATATATGTACAGTTAGTATGAATGAATAACGTCAATTCATAAAACGAACCAACGTTAAACATAAGTTGCTGAACAGATGCAGCTTTACACAGACTTCATCTAAAATTCTAAACGCATTATTATAACAATGAAAGGAAGTACAATACCCGATATTTTTATTATTTTGTATCAACATTCACTCAAGTCAAACCCACATTTTGAAATGATTTGAAAGCAGAGTAAGATAATAATAGCTACCAGAATAGACACTTATTAGTCAAAAGCCTTTCTCAAAAGAAGAGTCCCCGCTGTTTTCAGCGGAATAAGAAGGTTTTTATAAGTGCGTAATGATATAATCATGGGATCACATTTTCGATGTTATCTATCATCATATCATTTTGGTTCCTTGTAAAATAAATAGTGTATATATGCTCTTTATGCGCGTCTTGAAACGTGCAAGTGTACCTACAAGTGTACATCCATCATTATAAGTAATATTATCATTTCTTTTTTCAAAGCATCATCATCTGTGTACGTATCTCACACCAAGCCAAACATGAAGAAAATAGCAATAATTGCAGGTGAGGGAGAGAATGTATTAATCTGGCAAGTCATCCTATTGCCTTTCCTCTATTGTTGTGGACAGAAGACGGAAGAAAATTGCAAAACAAAGAAAGAGACTTTTGAGGCAACAATAACAAAATGATATGGGGAAATGCCTATGAACCTGTACACAAACTACATACAATATACGCGTAACAAAAAATATATTCAAGCCTGCTTTATTTTTTTTTATTAGGAATGGTATTATTCCGTCAGTATAATATGTCCCAGAAATAATAAGGGATGCAATAACAATGTCAGAATGTCATGCTGCCACATCCATTCTTCCAAGTACAGTTAAAACTCTCCCTTTAAAGCATTCCTTATTATTATTGTTCTTTTCCATTTGCTTTTAAATTCTTTTCCCTGGCAAGTTGGCCGAAAATCTTAAATGTTACAAAGAACAACAACAACAAAAGTTCTTTTATTTTGAAGGAAAAAATTCGAGATGGATGAGAGGGAGAATACCACTTGAGGAGAGGCTTTCTTCAATATGTGTTGTTTTTGAACACATGCTTTTGTGCTAAGCTTGAGCACATGATCTACATATAACGATTGCCTGTAGGGCCCGTACACCACTTGAGGAGAGGCTTTCTTCAATATGTGTTGTTTTTGAACACAGGCTTTTGTGCTAAGCTTGAGCACATGATCTACATATAACGATTGCCTGTAGGGCCCGTCATAATTTTTTTGGTGTTCGTGGTTTACTCACATTTTTATTAAACTTGGAGGAATGCAATGTTATGAGTTATGACTAGCAGAACGAAATTCACTGGTTGTGGTGAGCTGTGCAGTTGAAAATTTAAAAAGCATCTTTTACCTTTTCTCTCGTGTGGCCCATATTATGATGATATGATTGCTGATTCACCATTTGCAATAGCATATAATAAATAAATGCATTCAAAAGGACCTACAGACATTTTTGAAATGCATAATAGTGCGATTATTATGCTGATAATGGTAGTGACGATATTGTCCTGCAATCACGCAGAAACCTTGATTTCATAAGCGTAGGCACACTTTACGCCGGATTGCACTCCTATCAAAAGTAACAACAAATCATGATGTACAAATTGGGTTAAAGAAATTTATTTTGAGCTTTTTATGTATGACGCTCCTCAAAAGTATATCCAAGTAAAAATATATTAGCAAATTATAAGCCTGAGAGTAATAATAGTAAATCCCTCACCAAAATCAAATTTTTATCAAGCTTTAAAAGTAAAAAAATGTACTGTGTAAATTGAATTACACTTCTTACTCTTATACTCTTACATATTTCAAAAAGTTTAAAAAACTTTATTCGATGGCGGAACTTATTATATCTATTTACAACGTATATATATTCTTTCATAGTTTAAGACGAAAACTGTCTCTGTTGCTTGTTTGCTTAGGTATCAATGATCGCAGCAACACAGACCTTCCCTAAATTGGGTAACATTTTTACCGAAAAAGTAAGTCAAGTACACCAAAAGAGCTTATGGCGACAAAGGGAGATTGTGGTGATGATATCGATTTGCAATCTTTGCAAAAGATTCTTCGTGCGCTAATCAGGAAAACAAGTTCCATCTGCTCGCATGCACAACCTTTTTAAAATATTCTGCCCTAAAAAGGAGCCGCTGTCAGTTTCAGTGATAAAGGGGATATCTGGTTGGTATTATTCACCAACAACAATAAATGGTAATCTGATACGATTTAATAGTACCTAACCCGAAAAAAATTTGTGCCATGTGCGACGATGGCCTTTCCTGTAATAAGATTCCGTGTTGAAAGAGATGTAACTCGGATTTTGACAATGACCGTACTTGACTTTGCACAGCATGTATTTTTCAACAGTCTCTTGAAAGTAGGCATGCGTCTATCAATGAAAAATGGCCAAGTCTACACAGTCATACTTTAGACGCTTTCTATTACCCAGTTTTATATAATTTTCCATCTTCCATTAATTTTTCGTTGTCTCTCTTTCTCCTTGTGACCTGATTATACGGAGCATTTATAATAATTTCATATTATTTTGCTGAAAACTGCTGTCAAAGGACTCGACTCAGCAGCAGCAATGTCAGGGTTTATCATACAGATTGAATTTTTAACTGTTTAAAAAACCAGCATTCTTGGCAAGCGTGTGTAAGTAGGCGGGTAAGCCGTTTTTATGTAGCTTTAAATGCAGCACAAAATTCACATGTAATTGCCTTGTTGAATGCCTTAAAATATAGGGAAGGAGCGTCATCATCAGTAAACCGCCGACTTGTCTTGATGCAAGCCTCATCGTAAATTGTGCGAGTGCAAACAAATCTGCATATTATATTATACGTGTATCTAAATAGGCAAGGATTTATTTCTCAATAAAATGTGTGTGTGTGTGCCGATAGTTGCAGGTTTAGAGTAAAGATATTACCGAATCATTTTTTTTGTTCTTTATAATATATTCGTACTACTCTGCTGCGGAAGCCCTCGAGGTAAGAATTTTTCATTATATACTTTTTGATGGGAAAAAAGAAGGTGAATAAAATTGTACAAAGAATAAGAGTGGGACAATTTGCAAACAAACTTTGTATTCGCGTGACCATCCATGCAGCAACTTTTGGTTGCGATTCCTTTGACTACACACAAGTTTCTTTGAGTCAACTAGATGAGGATAACACTACTCTTTTGCAATTTACCAATGCCTCTGATGATGGGATATTTCTACTGACAATACCTAATACTTATACTCACCACGGGTATCCGTATTAGCAGCTATTGCAATCTCCTTTCGATGCCTAATTCTTGATAATGATAAAAATAATATGGCAATAAAATACGGTAATCAGGAACTTCATTGAAATTAAGATTAACAACGTACTGTTGCTTATTTCTATATGGCTGGCTCGTTTGTAGGCAGATCTTCTCGAGTCTCGACTTCAGCAGACTTTGTCACGAAAGGAATAAGATAAGAAATAAGTAATTGGTTGTGTAATCAAGGAATTTATATTTTTTTAAGCTTAGAAATACGACAATGAGGCACGACAGTCTACAGCCTTTAGTTCATTCATTCCTTTTGAAATTTACTAACTTTAACATTTTTATACGGCATATAAGTTTACGGTTAAATTCTATCTATTTATTAAGAATGAATTGTTTAATAACTTTATCAAAACTACCTAATTCCGCATTTATTGATGTAATTATCCCTGCTCATAACATTAAATTAAAATTGAGTGATAATAGTAGGTTTTCAAAGTAGGTTGGTGATTATGAGCAAAATTCTTGTAGAATATGTAATGAATTATTGTATAAAATAGTCAGTACCCAGGTTTCTTGACCTTCCATTACTTCGGCATTGGGTAACAGGTATACTTCTTAATGAAGTCAACAAAAACAAACCACGTTAGAAAAAAGATGTGGTGATTTGATTTCTATGTCGTCTTCATTACGATGATTAGTATTCACTTGAAAGCAAAATCAGCATTAATAACGGTACGAGTAGTAATATTTTATTTTATTTATTTAATCTAATGCTTTGATGAACTGGAAAAAATG
The DNA here is from genome assembly GCA_036850745.1 of Homidia socia. Lineage (NCBI taxonomy): Eukaryota > Metazoa > Arthropoda > Collembola > Entomobryomorpha > Entomobryidae > Homidia > Homidia socia. Next base: position 1,158 of record JAANSP010000617.1, on the reverse strand, counting down.
TAACACTTTCAATAAAATGAAATACAGAAACTTATAATAAAAAAACTTTTAATTACATGCCTATTTAATTAAAAAATTGTATTCACGTGAGAAGGAAAAAGGATAGAATAAACGTACCCAAAACAGGAACAGGCAACTGTAATTTAGAATAGGAAGAGTTCGTTTTTTCTCTCTGGGAATTAATGATTTTATGCACATTAATCAACGCATAATTTTTATAAGAAGATATTATTTTGCTGCAGGAGTACAAATATGTGATGATAATGATATTCTTCTGAATACATTTTATAACATACACTCCTTCCTAGAACGCTTTTTGCATGCATGCTGGTTTGGCAATGGGGTTACTTGAGAACCACCCTTAAGCAAAATCACTTTCACAGTCACTACTACTACTACATTTTTTGCAGTAGCATTAGTTGTTAGTTGCACACACCATGTTTTTATGTTACTGCAGAAAACTCACACGGCTCATTTTAAGCATTAAATTGAAGATTCCTTTTTTATCAGTAATTACGTTTATTTATATTAGCTGCGATTATGCCTTCCGAGTAATACCTGATTTATATAATGATTGATATATCGTAAGCTGCTGCTGTCTTACGTAATACGGGTAGCAAAAAATTTCCGAGTAAATAATACATGAACGGTTTCACTGATTTTAAAAGCTCTAACTGGAAGCGTGTGTTGTGTGCAACCCAAGGAAAAGATAACTAGCCCGATTTTCCCACAGTAAACGATCTCATCATTCACTAAAAAAATCCTGTGTGTATTTACTTTTTTGTACCAACCATTTTTCACTTTCGTGTGTCCAACCAAACGTTTATAAAAATTTGCACAGTAATTTCACTGTTATATTGTGTGCTTTTTGACTGCCATATAGTGTCAAAACAAGCGGGAGGTAAAAGGGAAGGGATGTAGGTAGCTGACACTAGAGTGATTATCAAGATAAACGATGCAGGTGGCCTATGATTCTCTAGTGAAACTATAATTTAAAATAATTTTCCTGAAATCTTACATAAACCCTCGTCGAAGCGTCATGTACAATGCACACATATACGCGTACTGCATTGCTTCACCTACCGTTCTTCTTTGTGAAATTCAGGTGTGTAGGCGCACAATAGCCGTTTAAATGCATTTAAACAAGGATAATGTACA
>JAANSP010000616.1:0-19743 GCA_036850745.1 Homidia socia | reverse complement strand
GGAATTTTGGTGCTATCATGGTCCATGGTCTTCAATTCATTAGAATATTTCTGATACTAATGTCAAAAGTCACGTACGCCCATGTATGACTTGAGATGAGATAATGATTTGGTTTACAATTGAAATGTTACTCGTTGCAGTAAATAAGTGTCTAAAATCAGTAACAGCACTTTCAATTGAATTCAACAGCCTATAAAACGATGTACATTAGCGTTTGCGCATTTTTCAACATATTCGCCCATTTCGTTTCAGTATGTGTGTGACATAAAATACAGAAAATGCAACAAAGAAGAATCCCGTATTTGTTATTTTTGCAAACCTTATATGTATAAATAGTAAAAGCAAGATCAATCAAATTATTCTACAGAATTGCTCTTAAAAACAGATAAAGGGCAACTTTGATTTTGATGCTCAATTCAACTTTTGTGATTGCTTAAAACATAAATAATCTCTACTCTGCAATTGGCGAAAAATGCTTTATTAAAAAAATAGAATAAATGCTGTTTAGAATTATTTTTTAGACAAACTGATTATTTCAAATGAACAAACATATCGCCTTGATGTAGACACATACTTCTTGACGCTTTCAGCGACATATATGCAAAATAATAATCAGACAACCTAATTATGAGCAGCTTTTTAAGATGCCAAACAAAGTATCTACTTTCACTATCAAGTTGCTGAGCTTTCTTATTTCCATAAAATATTCATATCATTTTATTAATTTTTAAAAGCTCACAATTCCAGTAAATATTTGAAATTCCAGGGCCTCATTTTATTTTGACAACGGATTTACTCAGCACAATCATCAGCATTATTCCAAAGAATTCATTGGCAATGGTTGCGAAACTCAGGTAGGTCAGTTACAAACATGCAATCTATATATACTCAAATTATAATTTTAAATAAAACTATATTGCTGACAAAAAGAAAGCTTTTCTACAAAAACATTGAGCCGTATGCAACCCAATTGGCACACTCTCTAGTTTGTTCTTGATGGTCAAGAATTTCACAGAAAAACTACCCAAAGCAACTCTGTGCAAGAATTTTAAAACACTTTTGAACTGGTTCAATCTGACATGAAAATAATTCCATAATAAATCCAGGCCTTCTGATTATTATTCGTCTGAAGATTATTATCCGTATATTTTCATCGGAAAAATAAGAAAAAATACGCGCGCATTAGGTACACGAATACATTATAAAATCGTATGTTATTGTAATAGAAATTTCTACATAAATATTTCAATCGTAAAAAACAAGGGTGCTTATGAAATTTGATAAAAAATATGTCATTGTATGGTACCTTTTTTGCTTTCCAACAACGCGGGGAAGCTGTATAACAAGCTGACACCCTAATATTATAGCTTTTAACACCACATTATATTATCGTGGCATGTGAGCCTGTATTTATCCTACTCATAAACAGCATCTTTATTTTCCCTTTTGCCACCCAGCAGTACACCATCATCATCAACTTCTTATTCTATATTACACTTTACAATCACATCGTTTTCTTAAACGATAAAAGCCGTCATGTCATGCCATGCACACACATCAAACATTACAATAACAAGAAGAGCATGTTGTTGTTGATCATCATCTTCATGATCATCATCTTCTTCTTCAGAAGCGGCTACTGCACCACTCACTGACATTTTATGATGAACACACATATTATGCTATTACCATTATTATTATTACCAGCTCTGATGATGTACTCTTACAAGGAGCTATAATATATTGCTTGCGATCAATATAGTAAAATTGAAATGCTCATCTTATTTCTTTACCAACACCATTATCAGCGCCATCATCATCACCTAATATACCTATGTATATGCGTTATATACTCATATTACATCGTCACACAACGTCTTCTTCTTATTCGTATATAGCACTTAACACTTCAGAGTCAGTACAAAGTAAGTAGTAGACAGAAAGCAGCTTCCTATAAAATCGTCTTTGCTCTTTTATTTACTTACTCGCCAACAGCATCATCATCATCATCATGATCGTCGACACCAACCATCAGCATGAGCATATCTCTTTACCACAGACAGGGAGAAAAGCGCTCTCACACTAATATAAAAGCCGGAGTCACAGCTCATTACTAATTCAGTTGTTTCTCAGCTTTCCTCACACAATCTTTACACTCCGAGAAAGCTTTTTTACACAACTATCACAATAAAACACACAGCCATATTAATAGTATATCCTTTTACTTTTTTATTATCAATATTTTATTGTAAACACTTTAATAATTATCTCATTTTATCAGTCTTGAACACACAATTGATAATAATTTTTCTAAAGTGAAGCTAGAGATAGCAGTTAATGTCTTAAAATTTTGAATATTACAAATATAAAGTGAAAAATGGGGTATCATATAACGAGTAGCGGTAGCGTACATATTACAATAGCAGTTTCTGTCATTGTCATCGCCTTCATTCTTCAAATTGTGCTCGCCGTCCCTGTCACGATTGAGNATCAAGTGAAAAATGGGGTATCATATAACGAGTAGCGGTAGCGTACATATTACAATAGCAGTTTCTGTCATTGTCATCGCCTTCATTCTTCAAATTGTGCTCGCCGTCCCTGTCACGATTGAGCCGAATAATGGTCGTGCTTTCCGTACTGCCAGCTCTCATCGGCGTAACGGCTGGAATGAGAATAATCCTCCTGTAGCCAACTTGTTGCTTTCACAGCAGCAGCAGCAACAACAACAGAAAAATGACACAGGAAATCCTATTCTGGTTCAACGAGAAATGTAAGTTAATATTACATACTTTCATTTAGCAAATGCTTGGCATTTTTATCAATATGTTAGTACATGTCACCGGCTTAATCTATACTTTCACATTGAAAGTCAAACAAAAGTGTTTTTCATCTAAAGTATAGTATTTTTCAATTACTTTTGCATAACTATTGGCTTTTATATTAGTTTATTCCTTACTTTCTTTTCCTTTCTACTTTTTGTTACAAGTCTTTACTTGTTTTCGCTGTCAATTTTTTTCCTGTGAAAATTGAATAATTTGTCATTATTCAATATTTTTGTTAATTTTTAAAAAAGCTATATACCATTATTTGTTTTGCTTGTTTTTTTTTTTAAAAATACGTGTAACTCGGTATTAGTCTTGTTGATTCTGTGTAGTCGGTACTTTTCACTCTAAATTATGCTGTTACGTGTATATTTAGTCAAACTGGTGATGGTACTTCTTCTGCTGAAGATGTTGGTGATGGGTCTAACGAAGTAGAAGTTGATGATGGTGATGGGACATTTAGCAATGACACCCAAGCGGGTTCAAGGCTTAAGCGAAATGAGACAGAGCCATGTAGTCTAGAACCGGCAATTCTTTGCTCCGTAGATCCTACTCACTCAAACAGGTAAGCAAAAAGAAAAGTAGAGAAAACTCTCTTTTTTGGCTTTTTAACAAAAATCTCATCTAGAATACTTTTGCTTCTGCTAATACATAAAACAGATAAGATACTTGCTACACAGTGATATAGCTAGGTACACATATTATGTATCATCATCAAACGAAAAAGTCATAGTCTCTTTCTTGCATCATAATACATTTTAAAAATAAGACAGCTTGTCTTTTAGACATAAAAACTAGATTGATTTCCACATGTCTTGTCAACCAGTTTATTATCAGAGGGAGGATCTTTTTTGCTGACACTCACACTCCGACTCTTTTCTGGAACTGGATGAGGTCCAGAGGGCAAACAGAGAACTTCCGTCAGTCATGTTGTTACCAGATTTTTTTCATTTGCATACATACAACCAGACAAATTATATATTACATAAGCATCACTTGCACTGACTGATGTGTTATACATCTCAGGGTAGGTAGGTACATTTCCATTATTCTTGCTAACACATTACGTAGCTCTCACTTCATAATAATAAGTCAAGGTGTTAGCAGTCTCCTGATCTGCTGCTGTAAAGCAGACGCAAAAAAATTGGCAAACTGAAGGAGACGCACTTCATAAACCGGTCGTTTTATGCTTACTTATGACCGATGATGTGCCAAACTGGATAAATGAAGGAGAAAAAAACCATGCACATTTTTACTATTTATTTTACTATCCTCAACAAGACACGACGACGACGACACGACAACACCCCGGAAAACGACAAGCTGTCTGGTCCGGCTCTCTGGTTTTGTTCGTGTTATGTGCGTCTGGCCGCATAGCTTGTTTGGAAATTTGCAAGTAAATTATTCACGTACAGTATGAAAAATTTGATGACGCAAAGATATCTTCTTTTTTAAACGTTTTTTTTTTTCGTTTCTGGCTCATTAGAATGGAAAACGAGTTATTATATTATGAGGCATTACTTTATGAGGTGCTGCTGCTGGTATGGCGTTGTTGTTGAGATGAATTTATACTTTGCTTATTGTTGTGTGTCGATAAAAGAGAACAAGAGCTTTTCTTTTGCACTCAACTCCTCATCTCATTTGTGTCAGGGTCTGTCACTTGAGCATGGAATTTTCTTACACTATTTGCATGCAGCCGCATGAATAAATAATTTAATGGTTTACTTCTGTATGCATAATTTAATTATGACCATAAAAAGGGCAGCTTCATCATCAAGTGTCAACTATGCATGCATGAGCTCATCTTTAAATTTAAAAACTGTTGTAGTAGACACTTTTCCACATATTTTTATCACGGTATCAATGAACGGCGGTGGTGGTGGCAGTGGAAATAATAAATGACAGAACATTTAGTTAGTGGTCACCATCAAAAATATTTAGTAATACCTAATAGGTATTTACACATAGACCGTGCACTGCACTTTTTAATAAAAAATATGATTAATACCATTCAGTAAAAATTCATCGAATCGAATGTTTGAAAATTACTACATACAATATTATACAACATATCATATCAGTTCTTTGAATCAGATTACATATTATACTTCATCTGACCATCACATGGCTAGTTGTTTGTCTGCTTCGCCCAGTCGCACCAACCAACTCTCTACGAACACACACAGAGAGTGAGAGATGCTCTTACGTCGGTATGATTCTGGTTATTATTATTATGGTGTTTGTTGGTGGTGGTGGTGTCGGTTAACAACATTTGATGCATAACATCATATTTTCATCATCATTACTACATATACTATTACCTACCTAACAAAATCCAGCCGTTTTCTTCCAAGAAGCGTTTAAAAAATAATCATCTCAAAATGACATCATGTCATCAGTCAAATTATCTTAATGTTTTCATTTTGTGCGTAGTGGATTGGAGTATTGAGATTTTGCCAGGTCAAGTGGGGGAAAAACAAAAAGAGACGAGACTTGTTGTATGATGGTTGTATGGGTGAGGTTTTTCTTTTCTTGGGAGAGTTTTAACCGAAAAAAAAAACAAATTTAAGGTACAAATGATCCGTTTTACAAGAAAATCTTTTTAATCAGCATAACAATTTTAAGGTACAAATGATCCGTTTTACAAGAAAATCTTTTTAATCAGCATTCTTTTGGATTGTTTACGTGGCACCTTAAATTCATGCGCTCCCTTCCCCCTTTCGCTCTGAATTAATTTTTATTTGAATGACGAATAAGGAAACGATATACAACAACACAACACGAGCGTAAACAAAGTTACATGTAATGCATAACTAGTTAAAAAGATAATTTCCCAACCCAATAACCCTTCATTATAATGTTTTTATTATACGAGTATGTAGTATGACGCATGACGCAAAAAGTCAAAAAACCATTGATCATTTAATTAATCTTCAAGTATAAAGTACTGTTCACGGATGATGATAAGATAGCAAAAATATGCACCAAAATTTGTTATTCTGTTGCGGTGTGTCTTTTTTGACTTCATTGACAAGTTCAGGAATAATGATGAATTTTCTGCTAATGACAGCATGCTCATCCTTAGTATGCCCTACCATACATAATATGGTGTACATATTATACTGCTTACAGCATATTGGAAAATAAGGAGAAAACAAAGTAAAGAAGGAACTTGTGTAAACGACAGTGAGTTGAATTTTAAGTGCTATGAACTCTAATTGGGTCGTCGTATATTTCAGCACTATTTCTTGGCTCTAACCGTTATCATTGTCTGGGCTGGAGAAATAATGGATTTTATCCAGAGATCCAGAAAGTATAATGGCAAAGCATATTACTTGCTTCGAAAAGGGAAACGGCAGTATAAATGAATTGGTAGGTGCATTAGTATTATAGGTACACATGTTTGTAAACATGGGAAAAATAAAAGTAACATTACACTCCACGGTAGGTAGATAATATGGCTGAATGAAACGTGTGCATGTGTGTGTGTAATTACGTAGGTATAAATGTTAATCCCAGTCTAGTCTACCGGCATCCGGCATTGTTCGTAGAATATGCCATTACTTTTCCTTACGGATTATACTACCAAGCAGAAGTACAAGTGGTCTGATGATGTAATGCAATAATATGTGTAGGTAGGCATATCAAGTGTTGAATAGACAATGCATACTATACATATAATAAATTGAAAGTAAGTAATGCTCTCTGCCTTTTAGTAAACATAAAACAGCTACCGGCTCGGCTTCCTTTGCAAGTGTTTTGTTTGGTGCTACTATGATTACTTGTTATATAATGCATAAAGCGTCGGCCACATCGTCATCAGAGACATTCCATTCATCACCGTTTCCTTTCCTGTTTACTAATTTCTCACCCTCATCTCTCTCTCTCTCTCTCTTGCCTGTCTCCGAAATTCTCTCTCGAAAAGCGGCTATAGAAGAACAGAATTTTTGGGTGGCCGGTAAACTTGTGAATACAATTCTTTAAACTGAAGCTAGGAAGATAAATGATTGAATGAATAAAGTACAGGCACATATTTGGCTGGAGATGCATGGACATACTCCATCAGTTTATACAGGGAAAATATTAATAGTAATAGGGCAATGTTTTAGTGAAATGATCTGTGTCTGTAACCGTTACGCTGTTCAATGTGGCATGCATGGCGTGGCGAGACAAATGAGAAAATGAAAAAGGGTCTTCCGTTTTTCTTAATAAATCTTTTACTTGCGTTTTTCTTCAACCTTCCAAATAAATGGGCTGGAGCAACAACACAAGACAATCAAAAGAAATTCCAGACGGTCAACAAATGTTTGCGTACGCTTACTCTCTCGTCTAGTTATCTACATCATGATGTCGATATTTCAGTTGTTTTGTGTGGTGATGCATTCATTCACTCACACAGAGAGGCATCCATTCAAGCAAACTTGTGAGTAAACGAGAATGACGATGATCTCGTACCGTAGTAATTTAATACCATTTATTCTCCCTTTTTTACTAAGGCATATAGGCACTTTACTACACATTTAAGAGTCAGTCAGCATCTTTGTAATAGTAGTAGTAGTATTACATGCAGACCAAAATAACAAACCGAACCGGCTCGTCATAATACCACCAGCAACTACACTCATTTCATTCATGAGATTCCATTCTGAAAATTCATTAATTACGTATGTATGTACTGTAATGCTTCTAGTAAAGTGAGTAATCCAATAATAGATAATGTGGAACTGGCCACATATTACCACTTGTAGATTCATATAGTAATTACATGTATAGAATAATACAAACGAGGCAATAAACATCATCTTGAAAATTATCATTTTGTCTTAAAGCACTTTACATTGCTGCCTTACAAACACAATAAAAAAGCTCGTTGAAGGGGGAAATTTTGTGAATGATTCAATTTCTCTCAAACATTTTTGTTGCATCTTGTATTCTTCTACAGAGCTGGCATATGGCTTGCAATGCCAGCTATTATGTACCTACACCTATTACTTACATGTATGTAAAAACTTGAACTATTTCATCATCACGCCATTTACGAAGACCAGGTTCACATATTTACTTGTTACGCACATCTTTCTTACTCTGTTCCCGTCATCATAATACCTAACAATGGGGAATAAATAAATAAGAAAAGAAATTTTTACTATATTTTTTTTATTTTCATGTGTTCATCCTCCTCACACATATTAAAATAGAGTTATACTGATACCTACTTATAGATTGGTACATGCTCAGATTACACAGAACTGAAAAATAGACATTGTAAACAGCCAAATCAATGTATTTGTCTGGCTGGTTCGATCCATTTACGACGACCAGGTTCACATATTTACTCGTTACGCACATCTTTCTTACTCTGTTCCCGTCATCATAATACCTAACAATGGGGAATAAATAAATAAGAAGAGAAATTTTTACTATAATTTTTTTTTCTTTTCATGTGTTCATCCTCCTCACATATATTAAAATAGAGTTATACTGATACCTACTTATAGATTGGTACATGCTCAGATTACACAGAACTGAAAACTAGACATTGTAAACAGCCAAATCAATGTGTTTGTCTGGCTGGTTCGATTTTTCAAAGGAGAAAACGACAAAGGCAAATATTTAATGCGATATATAAGTTAGTGACTTTTTGGGATCATTGAGCCATCATCATGGGGGACTTGGTGGTGGCATGGCATGATGATGGTGATGATGGAGTTACATAGAAATTGGAAACTTGGATTTATGTGATGGTGATGCTATAACAGAATCCTAATAGGTACTTTATATCATATAAAACCATACAGATCAACTAGAAAAGTATGATTATAAGGTCTCCGGACTAGCTCAAGCCCACACTAGTGCAACATCCGAGGTATGTATTTTAGGTACATTGAAGTGTATGCAGAAATACATTTTTTCAGATAAATATAAAAACCTAGACTTACCAGTGCTGAAAAAATTATAGATTTTTATGTCTAGAGATGTACTTCTCCGATTTTTTTTTACTTTTATTTAATCTGTCCATAATAATCAGCCCACTTGCTCTGTAATAATTAGTCATAATAATGATGATGATGATGGCAATAACCAAAGCCAAGCCCAGAGCAAGTAAACTAGAACTGGAGCATTTTATATGTTTACGAAAACTTTCGAAAAGATTGTGATACCAATAAATTGTATCAGTATTCTTGCTCTTATAGGTACGTGTATACACATACTTATTATTACTACTTACTACCTATATTATACGTTCATTCAAAGCAAAAGCTTCTTAATTTCATTCATGATGATGATGATGATTCGTCTCAATCCTGAGAAGTTGTCTGGTCTTTTTACTTTTTTTNCGTCTCAATCCTGAGAAGTTGTCTGGTCTGTTTACTTTTTTTCAATCAAACAGCAAGTGAAGCCAAGCCTCTGTCTCTTTTCTCTTTCTAATACAAACACGTACGATTATTGGTACATACCTAAAATCCATAAAAATTTGGACTAAATCATTACATGTTACGCTACTTACTAGTATACTTAGTAGTATTTGTTTGTTGTTGACACATCTGGAAAACTCGTCAACATCTTTTTTTCATGATAGCAGTAGTAGTGTATACGCCTGTTCAATATCTCTACGTGTTCCTATTTAAAAACGTACGTATATATTTTTTCATAAAAAGACCAGACACAACAATGTGCCCATAGTCTGTAGTAAGTCTAATTTTTTTCAACAAGTGGTTTTAGCTTAATACTTTTTTCACTCGTACTCCACATAAGAAAACACACGATGGTGATGTCAAATGACAGAGTTGATTACACTTTAAAGGATTTTATCGATGAAATAATATGAAAATAAAGTAAATAAATTTCGTTTTTCATGCGGTTAAAGTTGAAAGTATCAAATCCTAATCGTTCGTATCGTATCATCATCTCATGTATCGTATCTACCATGTTTTTGAACCCATTATCATAATTACCCACATAATATACAATGATATATTTATATAATACGCCGTACGTACCTATGTACGTATGGATTAGCATAAAAACAAATGTATTTACAACGATCATCCAACAGTTTTGAACCAGAGAGTACCACTAATTACGGGAAAGGTTACTTACATTTCACATTTATAGTTCATTCGACCAAGTTCAAGTTCACTTTTTCTCTCCTGACCAACCCATTCTCCTCTAGTAATATCATAAAGATTGTCTGCTCTCTGCGCATTTGAAAAAATATACACCTCATTTAGTACAATGCACATTGTAACCGAAATGCGCAACAAAACAGGGAGCCTCCACACAAATGGACAATGTTTTTACGAGCAATTTTATCGATAACTTTGCATCATCATGTCATCTTCTTGGTATAATTCACAATTCACTGCTGTCATTCTGTTCAAAGCCAGACGACAAATTTACAGAGCTTGGTACACAAAGTACCCGAGTCAAAGTAAGAGGAACGTCTTAAAATCCTCCGTCAGATAACTTCATTCATGCATTATTAGCTTGTTTGTCGCCTTCTTGTAAAAAATGCTGCGTACAAACTTAATAATACCTAATAAAAGTAATAATAGGTAGGTGCATCGTTTTTATGCGTAAAACCGCTCATCGTCACTCATCAGCAAAACAACAGTGCGGCAGCGGCAGCACTCCCATGAGCAGCGTCGTGTGATATATTAGCAGCATTTTAATATTATCAAGCTCATTTTCTTAAACAACTTGTATGAGTTTGTCTGTGATCCTCTGTTACTACGTTTATCCAATTGGAATCATATGAGCAGCATCGTGTGATATATTAGCAGCATTTTAATATTATCAAGCTCATTTTCTTAAACAACTTGTATGAGTTTGTCTGTGATCCTCTGTTACTACGTTTATCCAATCGGAATCATATTGTTGCATTGAGTGCAGTACCTTCTTCATCTCCGTCTCCTCCTGTGGTTTTCTAAGAATGAAAATGTTTGTCAGACAAACATTGACGGTCATGGTCATGCATATTTATATATGGAACTTTGTTAGGTGCAAAAAAATGCCGGTTTTTTATGTAGAATAGTAGTAGGAGTATCGAGACGGGTTGGCCGGGTGCTTTAAAAAATATATTGTTACCTGAAAATAAATTCTTGAAAATGGACTATTTAACTTACTACACTAATGTTTTACATTACATCAGGGTTGTCAGTCAGTTGAAGATCAACAAATATTTTTTACTATTATTATTTGCATGCATTGAAATGGATTGAGCGATTCTGAAGAAAAATGTCAAAAGCTAGCAGGATAACAGACACTTATGGTCATGCCTAACCCACATAATATAATGAAATAAGCAGCAAATTTCAGTACGACCAGAAAAAAACTACTAGAAAAAACAACTTTGTTAAATTTAGAATGAAAACTTTAAAAAGAGCATAGACAAAATTGTGGGCCGTGCACCCTATTTTAATAACCTGCTCGGAGAGTAAGAATGAATTTCTGGTGAAAGTAATCTCAAGTTTCCGAGAAATTTTTGCCACATCCATCTCCTTAATCGAATTACCATTATGCATGAGTGTCATAGAACAAACATGTTATATTCTTGTGTAGTTGATCCTGGCTCATTGTTGTTGATCCTGAGAATTCAAGTAGTAATTTGATTGATTTGGCAAAATACTTTTTCAGTATAAAAAGGCGATTCGAATGCAAATTAAAGTATACAGCTTGATTAGCTTGCTGTCTGTAGATACTTCAGTAGAATTTTTTTAGTCGGCTTTTGACAAAAGCCTTCTGAAAAACATGGCTTTGTATTAGACTGGGACTACAGTGGTGCGGTGGTGGCAAAACAATGTTTTTTACATTTAATTTTAGTCTTTATTGCTTTTAAATACGCCAGGCGTGTATACTATGTGTATTGTATGACGATGCATTCTTGGCAAAACTATGTAAACGTAGCGAAATCATTTTATACTATTTAACGCAAACAGTTAAGCTCAAAAATATGACAACGACATGCTAATTTAATAATTTGTGGTCGAAACATGTTTCATGTTTTTTCCTCTTCTTCTTTTTCTTCTTCTGCTCAACATCAAATGCAATACAAAGCAAACCAAAACCATGTGCTTATAGTAATTCAATGTATTTCTTTGTTAAATTATAGGGATAAACAACGGCGAATTGCTCACATCGTAAATTACTTGTGGACCAATCTCTTTGAGAATCGAACCCGTCCGGTGAGTAAATCAAAACAAAAAAGTATACACTGTTGAATAATTAGTCAAAGTACTCATATAATAAATTATATGTATCGTTTTTCATGCATATAATTTTTATATCTTAATTGGCGTTGTTCTCGCAGTTGGTTTTCACGTAACATGTTTGTTGTTACATTTTATATATCTATTATGGAACGTGTTTATTAGCTAGGTTATTATATATTATATGTGATTAAGCTCTCAAATCAATGCTGGTATTCATGTCAGTAAAAAGAAATGCACTTGAAGAAATGACTTGAAAAAATGACCGACTTGCTGCCAGAATGAAAGCAATCGTTGTTGATGTAAATACATAGAAGAAAAAAGTACAGATTTGTTTCATTTTATTTTTTATGAGCGGTCTTTGTCTTTAATTCATTATTACCAGATTTTTTCATGTTTTTCAAGCCAATGTTTATTATTATATTTTTATTACTTCATTTACTTTAATGTTTTGTTAATATCCTTAGCCTTCATTATTATTACTGTGATAATGGTAAATAATGTCAGAGTTGAAGGATAAAATGCACAAAAATGAAGAAAAGATGAATAGTTGATAGTTTCATAGAAAAATAATGAGTATTTTCTCTTTATTTATTACCATTTTTTCCCTTTCACACAGGTCAACAAGGAAATCACCCGTGAACGGTTCAATCCGGTGAATCCAAGCAGCAGTTCCTTTTCTGGAGGACTTGAGTCAATTCCTGCATCTTGTAAGATTGTACACCTATTTACGCTTCAAAATTAAAGTATAGAAATTTGTACTGGTTTTTTTAACAAAAGTATTCCTCTTTTAACCTAGAGGCATCGATGCCAGTATTTACGCATTTCATTGACTTGACAAGCTTTTTACCCAGTTTGATAAACTCTTCCTGCAAGTAGACACCAATGCACATATTTAGCCATATAGGTATATAACAGTATAAAAATGAACAACAAGTAGGCATATTTTAATTGCATCGCGCGGTGCAGTTAAAAAGTATAGATATGCATTTAAAATGAGGTATTCAACTTTTTTTTATTGAGCCTTGCATGGATTGATAGAAAGCAAAGTGGTAAACTATATAGAGATGAAGCTAATGATAAGAATAAAATTTATTTTGAAGGTCCCCCACTTAAATAATTATATGTTTTGTGTGAAACACCCATCATCTCAGCAGGTTTTATCTGTATCGTTGAATTGAAATGAAGTGATTTTTATTTTTGATCGCTTCTTTTACAGCGCAGTGACGATGATATTGATCTATGTCTCCCTCTACTGCTGTTATATAGACACGCTGATTATTATCAAACAATTTGTTTACCGTGCCATGTATCATTTGACTTTTATGGAGTTGTCTACTAACAGCAGCGCTAATTTCTACACATTTTTGTCGAAATAAATAGGATGAAAAAGTACACTGGTTACAAGTGATGTTTCGGACTTGGCATTTATCATCTAAATAATTAAGCACAAAACAATAATGTCCAGAGGGATCAAAAGTTTTTTTAAATTAAAGGGCATAGACAAGAAAGGTCACAATAAATTTTCAAACTTTATGAAATTTTCGCATCAAGAATTTTGCAATTTTTACTTGATGAACTCAGAGTTTCATAAATATTTGATGGGATCATCGTAAATTTTTATCATTTGTCCAGACCAGTGCGTAACTTCTTTTTTTGGATTACTCAAAATGCAGCGACTTTTTGCATAATAATCGACATTGCTATATATGAGCATGAGCAAGTAAATCAATCAGTTTGGGTCGTATGTTGTCGAGTAAAAACGCTGATTCTGATGATTCTGATGAATGAGCACATAACCTGTCACATTTCAAGTCAACATTCATTTTTAATTTTCAAATGGTTATTTTATGATATTCTCCAGATAAAGTACCTACGTTGACGTTTTGACCCTAAAAATATGTCATATAAAACTAAAATAATAATAATTATTAAACATGTAGGATTTCTTACAATGATTTAACAATAACTTTCTTGGAATTTATGTTATGTAGGTGACCTTCCACCAGAAGTTGAAAGCGAGGCATGGTCTTCCGAAAGATACTTCAGCCTGTTCTTTAACTTGTCATCTAAATATCCGGACATATTAGGCCCATTTCAGTCTTCTTCTGCAGAAAACTCGTCAACGGAGCAGCAGCAACAACAACAAAGAGAAGAAGCGTCGTCTGTTGAATCAGGTCATTCACAAGAGTATTTACCAGTGATTGGATCTCGGCCATTTCTCACAACACTAACCGTAACACCAACCAAATCTGTAAATATCATATCGGCCAAGTTAAGACTGTACAAGATTGGAACGTCTGAAAATGAAAATAACGTAAGTTTAAAGTAATGCAAGCAAACAAAAGTAGAATGTAGACGGTTTATTTTTCAAGAAAAGATTTTTTTCTGAAAAAGTTGGCATAAATTGGAAAAAAATGACATGCTACTTATTATCGTTATTGTTGGGATGGAGGAAGATGCTCAGGTTTTTTATTTGTGTTTTTTTGTATTTAAGAAAAGATTTTTTTCTGAAAAAGTTGGCATAAATTGGAAAAAAATGACATGCTACTTATTATCGTTATTGTTGGGATGGAGGAAGATGCTCAGGTTTTTTATTTGTATTTTTTTTGTATTTTAGGTGCCATCAATCGCAAGTATTGAGAGGATCTCCGAGCCATGCAATGACACTGACGCGAACGCTTCTGGCTCTGACGAAGAAGTGGTGCCAAGTGTGTTTCCTACAACGAGAGTGACATTTTCCAGACTTCTCGCCAAGTGTGGATGAAAAAATTCGCGTGTCAGTCTTCTGGTACACTCAACCCGCCACAAAGAATCATTGTAAGTACTGCTATCATAAAGATGGCTCTTTAAACATTTACAGCTATAATGGCTAGTTGACGACAGCCAGAGTTGCATAATAATGGGATACATATTTTTTGAGAAAAAGTCACTTGCATAAGAATATATACACATGTATAATCTCTATATAGTATGTAAAGTGAAGATTGTAGACGTTGATAAATGTGTTAAATGATGAATACACAGATTTATTTTCTCTCTTAATATACTTTGTAATGCCAGCAGGATATGTGGTGGAATGTTGAAAATGTACCTCAAAGATCAATGAGTTTAAAGCGTAATTTTTTCTCTAATTTTGCAGACAAAAAGAAGCTTGTGGACGCAAAAATGCTTTCGATGAGAGAAAGTAGTTGGGTCGAATTTGACATAAAAAATGCAGTGACAGCCTGGTTGAATGAACGCAAGCCAAATTACGGACTGGTTATTGAGGTAGAAAATGAGAATCAAGACGCTTTGGATCCCAGAATATATTTTCGAAGCACTCCATGCTTCAAGTCAACTTCACCATCAGGTCAGTGTCTTAAACATGCAATAAGTTCATAAACATTTTAGCTATCTTCGTTTGAAATAAAATGTTAATTAGAGAGAAAGAGAGTTATAATTTTTGTTTTCTCAAACTCTGGCTGCGCATTTACTTTAATACTAATCTATTTATTTCGCAGAAGGAGTCAATCAACACAAGAACAACGGGAACAGACAAGGGAACGAGAGAATGGGAAAAGATGTCAATACTGCAATGTCACCAGTTATTGAGATTTGCACGCTGAATGTTCCTCAGTCAACAACCAACTACGAACCTTCCAAGTTTCCATTCTCTATAAATATCCACTCTCTCAATCATTTGCAACGTGTTGCGGAAAGCCATGCTGCCAGGTCTACAAACTCATCTACCCGACCCAGATTCCCATCATCCCACAACCTTCGCCCAGAAGACTTTGGCATTGTTGATCCACATGTGAACAGTAATAATGGGGATCAAAGTGAGGTTCCTAGACAGACAATTGTTGTACCCAGCCATCGGCATAGACATCATCACCAAGTAGCCTCTCAAAGTGGCAGCGACAATGTCCAACAACAGTCAGAGAGAAGAGTCAACCGGAGAAAGCAGGCGACATCAGCGAGGTAGAGGGAGATCCAATCAACCACAACAATTCACACTGGATGAGGATCACCCGTTGAGGCAAATCTTGGCTAGCGTCAATGCAAACTCGAAAGAATCAAACAAAAAGGCATCTGGTTCCTCCCACCAATTGTCAGAATCCTTTGGAAAAGGCTTCCCATCAAATCTCTTACCTGAAATGCCTGCTGACGAGGGTAGAGCTGATGCAGATTATACAGACTCAACGGAACATGACAGGGACGTGTTTATAACAAAAATAATAATCTCTCCTGCTCAACTCAAGCAAAATTCATTAAATGGATATGCAAACAGAAGGGGATTTCTTCCTTTTGCCAGTTCAATGGGAACATCATCAGCAGTTCCTCCTACACTTTCAACAAATGTTGACTCATCAGAGAGATAGAACACATTGATAAAATATATTACAAGGGAAGTAGTTATTTAATGCATCTAAATCCCACCAAATTTCACAATCTGATACATATTTTATTTATAGCGTAAGTACTTATTTACTTGTACATACTTGTAATTTTGACATGTATAGATATTGTGTTGTTTGTATGTATGTAGTAGTAGTGTAGTACTAAATAGCAAATTAGCTTGAAAATCCAAAAAATACAGTACATGGTACTAAGACATATTAAGACTCATCATATTAAAACCAGATCATTAAACTTTATGTTGACTTACGCGGTATTACTTGAGAGTAGAATTATTATTAACTCTAAATTAGGTAAGCAGAATTAAGTAGTCTGTATAACTACCTATTTTACATTTCTTTTCCTTTAATCCGTTACATAATTTCTGCAGTAAATCAAACGATATAGATCATCGAGTAGTAGTGGCTGCCATTTGAATACCACCCTACAAACCGATTCTTTATGTTCAAATAACGTTTACTTGGTAGTTACAAAAAATTGCACAAATCTGATTTTAGGTATGTATGTAATATACAAAAATTTTATTGAAACTTTGGAATAGTGTATGCATAGTATAGGAATCAATTATTTTGAAAATGAAATAGCAGAGTTACCGATTACTAAAGTGCTGCAGATGCTAATAAGAGAATTACTTTAATGTTCTATCTAATAATTACTGTAACTATTTAATCTGGGGATTGTCTAATAATAATGTTAAAAGTTTAACTACACAAATAACGTTTGCATAATACCTATTTAGATGTTTGCTCTATTAAATGATATAGTATTGTGTAAAGTAGCAATGCCTATCTACCTCAATAAACCCGAATCTCTAATGACTAACCCGGTAAAGAACTAAGTTGTAAGGATTGAAATTTGCTGCACAAGGAAAATTTGTACCGGTAAAGTGAACAAAATATGCGTATTATTGTTGATTGCTGTTGGTGAGAGCGAGTCATTACAGTTTTGGGATAGAAATATTTTTATATTTAAAACAAATATTATAAATTATAATATGCTGAAAAACTCTCTAAAACAAAAGCGTTTTAAATTAAACCCGAATCTCTAATGACTAACCCGGTAAAGAACTAAGTTGTAAGGATTGAAATTTGCTGCACAAGGAAAATTTGTACCGGTAAAGTGAACAAAATATGTGTATTATTGTTGATTGCTGTTGGTGAGAGCGAGTCATTACAGTTTTGGGATAGAAATATTTTTATATTTAAAACAAATATTGTAAATTATAATATGCTGGAAAACTCTCTAAAACAAAAGCGTTTTAAACTCTATGCAGTCAATTTAATTATTTGATTGACTGTATAATTACACTTGAAACCCTTTAAAACAAAAACCCTGATAAATGAATTCGATATAGTGTATACAAGCTAGGTACAATTTTTGGAAATTGTCCCGTATGAAATGTGCCATTATAATATTATCTTTAATTATAAAGTAACAATAATTAAAGAAACAGGTTCTGCTAACAAATAGCTGACCAAGTATTACTATTTCATATGAGTTTTACACAACTGCTGTCCATGTATGTATGTATCTATGTTTTAATTATTGTAAGTAAAGACGTATCTCTATTTAGTTAGAACTAGTTAGTTCTGTTTAACTAGCTCTTTATCTATTACTAGCTTATTATTAGCCTATTATTTGTTTTAAACCAATTTTACGTTTTAGCTATTTACTTTTATCCACAGTACAATTGCCTTTATGTATGTATTACATTACACGTTTACAAACATAATAATGATAATATTAGATATTATTATGTGTAAGTATTTCATGTATAAATTTTCATGGTTGTACCAAAAATATTATTAAAATGTCATCATTAAAAAATTTGATAAGAAGACTTTGACAAAGTGAAATGAATTTTTTAATTACTTTTATCCACAGTACAATTGCCTTTATGTATGTATTACACGTTTACGAACATAATAATGATAATATTAGATATTAGTATGTGTAAGTATTTCATGTATAAATTTTCATGGTTGTACCAAAAATATTATTAAAATGTCATCATTAAAAAATTTAATAAGACTTTGACAAAGTAAAATGAATTTTTTAAAATTAAAGATTTATTTCCTCAGTTATATTTTACTTTCAATATTCTACACCAACATTTTTTGGACATTGCTTTTCGAACATTGGTATTGAAACTATTAAATTGAGGAGCCAAACTACATTGAATTTGTAAACATCACTTGACACAAAATCAGTTTCACATAACCCATGGTGGTATTGTTATTATTCACTCGAGGATAACTAATACCATTTTATACTGTCGCTGTTTGACTAAGGTTTTTCAAACCCATTTTTCCATTCGAAAAGTTTGCAGTAGATAATCCATCATAAGTCCTTACTTCCGATTACAAATTTAAAAAACACACCGAATGCGAATTTCGAAACGAAAACTGCAGATTGATAAAAAGATTATAGCAAAGATAGATAACAAGGAAAACTGCACAATAACTAATTTTATTGCTGGCTGAATAGGTAATGTGCGTTTTTATGTGAGAACGGAACCAACTTTGTCAATATGACAAGACATAATGCATTTATTAATCTACGAAAATAGTTTGAAAACTTTTATTCCAATTCTGTACATAAGTATATTACCTTTTAAAAGCCCTAAAAATTTCTACATGCATAACTAACATTGTTATCGTATCTTTTTCCTGCATCGCATCAGAGCAAACAGAGACAAAGTTTTCATGCTGTCGATTTTTTAATCACGATTTCTTGTATTTATATAAACGAACAAATGTATAAAGCATACAAAATGCCCTACTAACGTTGCCGTCTTTACTGATAGAGCATACGAAGATTTGCATATTATGCAGTATAATCTGGCCGCAACCACATATGGTACATTCCTAGAATACAAACAATTCGTTTACATGCTTCACTAATCATAAATACGTCCAAAATTATTTTCAAAAAAAATTCCACGTAATTGTATTCCGTCATCGTCACACGTGTTTGTGAGAAAGGATGTTTTATTAGCTGCTAAACTTTGATGCATACTCCTATTCAAAAAAATCAACAATCACTGCCACAATCAGCGAGAACGTACACAAAAGCCTCAAAGATAAACATGTAGGTATTCTTGTTGACGCAGGCAACTTTTTATAAACTCTGACAACAATGCAATGCAGCCAGAGTGTAGTACATAATTTTTTTTAGCATGATAATGTTTTCACAGCAGCAGAGTAACTAACTGCTAACGAGGTAATATTCAGCACACATTTAACAATTATTTTTGGGGATAACATGGTCGTTATATATCGTGCATACACGGGCTATAATGCTACATGCAA
>JAANSP010000615.1:0-19746 GCA_036850745.1 Homidia socia | reverse complement strand
TAATTTTTTAAAAATGACAAAACTTCCCTTTACAAAAAATCATACATCACATAGGCCGTAGGCAATTGATTCTGCTGATCATCATTTCGTATTTGTTCGCTATAGCTGTGCTGTCTTATTTGGCTGTCGTCGTCATCATCAGCTAGTGTGCAGCTGCTGTATTTTTGTTGCTGGCCCGTCATCATTTGCATCCACACAAGGTTGTTCGTAGAATAAACATGTGATTTCTGTGGATGTTTGAGTTTTTTGATTAGATATACATAATTAATAATAGTTCGCAGCAGTCACATTAGTTTTATTTTCCTTTGCACAGATAACCAACAACCAAGTCAATATCACAGTGGCTACTTTTAGTTTCTAATAGTCTAATGGTGATACTTTTTAATTACAAGATAAACGTTTGATTGGTTATTTAACAATACTATTTAGGTATCTGTGATTTAATTACAGTTTTTAATAATGGTACTTTTCAATGTGTGTATATGGTGAAGTGTTGAATATTTTTGTCAGTTTGGTAATTATATAAGAAGCCATGAATAGTAACAGTGGGAGGATGGAGGGTGATGGCCCCACGCCAGCTTCCCCCCATGGAAATCCGTACGATATTAATGGTACCAACTTCATCCCGGAGAAGTTTATCAAGAAAATAATATCGGTAATTGTTTTACAAATTAGTCTTTCAATAAAACAAGCCTACATACTGTAGGCTACAGAATGTTTTATACACAAAAGCAAATGACATTCAAAAAATGGAACGAGTCAGAATGATTTAATTTTGTATATTGCAGGATTATTCTTTAAATAAGTTGATTGAAACCGAATCGAGTCTTATTAGGCAGATTCAAGATCTAGATTCAGACATGCAAACGCTGGTGTATGAAAATTATAACAAGTTTATTTTGGCAACGGACACCATCCGAAAAATGAAGACAGACTTTAGGGAAATGGAAGATAGAATGGCTTTGCTGTCGAAAAATATTGCGTTAATTACAGATAACTCGGCTAATGTTTGCAACAGTTTAAAGGTAAACTTGATATAATGTCAAATATTTTTACACTAGTAAGTAATTTTTCATATTTAACTGCAACCTTTTAAATTTCTTGATTTTCCCGTTGTGATAGGAAAAACGAGACAAAGTAAGTCGTCTTTCCGGGATCAACGATCTTTTGAAAAAGCTCAAATTCTTGTTTGAACTTCCAAATAAATTGAAGCATTTTTACGAGGACAGCAACTACGAAGAAGCTGTCAAGTGTTATCTAAATGGAGTCCAGTTTGTTAACGAGTTCAAAAGATTCCCGAGCTTAGAGGCAATAAAAGGAGACTGCCAGCATATTGTGAAAAAAATTACTGATGATTTGTACAAGGACTTTGAAGATGAAGAGGTACGATGTTGAAAAATTGTTGAACAAGTAATGTACTTAATATACAATGTTGGAAGGAAAGCTAACGGTCCTGTTTGTGCATCTACTTTAGAAATCGTCTCAGGATCTTACCAGAAATGTGTCTTTGTTATTAAGCCTTGGAGAGTCTCCTGAAGAACTTGGACGGAGACTTCTTAAGAATGCCTTACCAAAACTGAACCAGAATTTGGAAAGTATTAAAGTTGCTGACTCGCCAAATGTAAATATTACATACATCTTTTTCTTGATGATCTAAAAACTTTCTTGCTTATATGTTAATTTTAAATTTTTATTCATTATTGTAGGTTCCCCTTGAAGAGTTTATTGAACTAGGCTGTGGGATATTTTTAAGCAATTTAAGCTTGGTTATTGCATCCTTTTCTCAAGCCTTTATTCAAACTACCGAGTAAACATGACATTTCTATTTTTTGTTTCCAGTTTCGGTACAATAACTCGTACGAATATGGTTCTTAGTATAGCAGACAATTAATTATCATCTCATCTCTGTTTTTCAAGTCTTGACGAATCTGCCCGTTTGGGATCCCAAGAGATGTTGAAAAAATTTACCGTGGATTTGATGAATGACTTTATGCTAATTATGGAACACCGGCTAACGTCGGAAGATGAATTGAACAATATTCAAGCTGCCGAGCAAAGAGATGAATTAATAAAGGCCCTCGATCGGTTGTACCGTAGATTAATGGCAATGGGAACACTAATGCCAAATACTGACTTTGCACCGTAAGTTGTTCTTAGTGTATGCAACATTTCAAAAATATAAGCAAGTTTTTTTTTCTTAGTAAAACTGCTTTTACTGATTTATTTAGCTGTGGACTGGATTTGACATTCCGTGTGGCAAAACTTGATGCTGAACTGAGCCTTGACCGAATTAAAGCATCATTTGAGAAAGCCGTAAAAGACTCCAGTGTTGAACTGACAACTCACCCAGGATCCTCTCAGGAGATTCTTGGTTCTATTTTAGCAACTCTGGTGCTTCAAATGAAATCAAGTTTGACCAAATTACAAGAGTTTTGTCGTGGGGACTTGCAATTTGCACAGAATGTCGAGTTCCGTCAAAAAATGGCTGTGTTGAGTGTCCGAGAAGGATTAGTAGTAGCAGTATTCAAGTATTTGGCAGATTTTGGAAAAAATCTTATTCAGGATGAACAGTACAGCAACCTTACGTGGTTGCTACTTGCAAAACTCTATTTGGACATAGAAATTGGGACAGTAGAGTACATGGTTAATTCTGTTGAAACAAAGTTTGATATTCGAAGAGAGAAAAAGAGTCAGCATCAAGTGTATAAACTGACTAATGTATCATCGTTAACTGTAGCGTTGAATGAAACAGCAAAGGCCCTAGTCAAGGAATTTGTTTCCTGTCAAGGAAATTACATCTCGGAACTTATGAAATCAGCAGTATTACGAAATGATCTTATGACCATATCCTATGATCCAAAAGGTCCAAGTCATCAAATGAAACAAGTTATTGAGGTGCTTACAACATTGGAAAAGCAAGTAGACTCAATATTCCCAGATTCCGATTCATCAACTTTTCTGAAAAGTGAGAGATCTTCAGACTCTTCAAGAAGGTCTATTAGCACTACCGGTGGTGGTCGGGGACCATCTAGACCTTCTATATGGTCAGGGTTCAATCCAAATATGGCTACAAACATTCAAAAACTGTTCTCAGAAAAAGTGGAAATTTTTGGAAATGTAGAACTTCATAAAAGTGACATCATGATGGCAGTTGTTAAAATCGGATTGAGGGTAATTTCAATATTAGACAACCTTATTCTTTTGATTCTGGGTAATAATTATGTGTTTCTCATGACAAAATTACAGGCTCTACTGGAATGCTTGCGACAAAAGACTTTATGTAATTATGGCCTTCGTCAAATTCAGGTGGACGTTCACTACCTTCAAATGTATTTGTGGCGGTTTGTAAACAACGAAAGTTTCTTATATTTTCTACTAGATGAAATATTAGCAAGCTCTATCCAACGATGCGTTAATCCTGCATTACTGGATGCTCCCATTGTGGAATCCTTGGCAGAGAAATGATCTCAACCTCACCATAATGAGTGTCTAATGATTGTAATCTTAATGGTCGACCTAAATTTTTCAAAATCTATTGATTCAGATCCCTAAAATATTATGGAACTTAATTGTGCATTAAATTACAGCAAAATAAAGATCATGGTTACGCTACTCGAAAATTTAATATGCTGAGATGAATCAAAACAATTAAAATTGTGAAGCAAAAGCAAATATTACTGTTTTATTTTTTCTGATGATGATGGTGTACATGGTTGAGGTTTAATTTTGTAAAATAAAAAACTTCAGAGAAATACAATGAGCAGGAAATTTAATTCGTTTGATTAGCATCGTTCCGGGAGTGATTTCCTCTTCTCCTTAAAGGCCATTAATTACGTTGCATATAAGTGGAACATGTATAAATTTTATTATGGTAATTCATGCCTGATTCCGCATTAAAATTTCTTCCAAAATGTCTTTAAATATACTCCTTTCTTGTATTAAAAAGTAGATGAATCTTATAATGCCCCCATTGCTGTTCAGTACTCCTTCCTCGTTATTTTTTATTGACAAGGTTTTATGACACCCTTCGTTGCATTCATGGATAGACTTATTTCAAATGAAAATTATTTTCCGGATTTTATTAGTTCTTCCCTATATGTATTTTTTAGCTTTTAAGAAAATTAAAAATGGGAGTTGAATGGCATTGTTACGTATTGCGAATACAAAAATTAGATCGTCGCCAGCATGGTAATATAGTAATATCCTTATGGGTTTATACACCTGTCCACAGGAAGGGATTTTAATCAACAAGTAAGGACCAAAGACATCATCATTCTACAAGAAATTTGTATTATCCGATTGCTAACATTTCATTTCACTTTACTCTTCTTGGTTGCCTATTTAACGCTGAAGCTGAACCAATATCGATAATTTATCTGCCTTTCTAATAGGGAATTTATTGAACACCTTACATTCAGTTTTCCCGTGTCTGTCTGTCATTGACCACGTAGTATTCTAACCAGTTTTCTTGAATCTAGCTATTTACATAACGATTTTTAATTTTCGAAATAAGGACTTGCATGATTTGACTGGACAACCTCGCTGAAGTCAAAGTTTATATTGTCAGTGCCAATGGGGTAATGTGATGCAAACTTGACTGTCCCTTATCTTGTAAGAAATTCTACTTTCTTTAGGAACCTCTGCGGAATCTTATTTTGTATACTTGCCTTAAAGATTAGCCTCCAGCGCTACTAGTCTATGTCGCTTACCCCTGTCAATTTTTTTACTTTCATTTCATGCCAACAATAAAAGTATGTAATAGTAAAAAATACGAATCAAACTCGACCTGTCATTTTCCCCCAAAACACGATGCAACTACAATGATAACATGTAACGACATCGCGTCGTCGTTGAAAACCATTGTGTCTTCATTCCATCCAACTCGTTGTTTGTCATCATCATCATCAGATTGAGTTGATGAATATTCAATCAATGAAACACCTGTGGCATATGTGCTTCTGTCTGGTTTCTGCTACCAATATCCCATACAGCACGCAAAAGCAAATATCTGCTACTTTTCTGTTTCATGAAGGTATGTATATTGGCGATGGGCAATGTACTAGTAGCACTTTGTTTAGCGTTTTAACAGTTTGTAATGCTACTATTCATCCTGCCATTTTCATCTCCCCCTTTTATCATATCATTCCTATATCCTATCCATCCAGAGAAACCATTTATTTATAATGCCCCTATCATTCATCACCACCACATTTTTATCATCCCCAGGATGCAGATGTAGGAAAAAAGAAAAATATATTAAATGGCAAAGCAATAGATTGTGTAACTTGCAAACACAATAATAGACAAATTTTTGTATATAATATAGCACTAATAATAATATAATGACAATTTGTAATGTAATGCTGCTTTTCTTAAAACTTAAACTTCATTTATAGCTTATATTTCATTTTTTATACGCTTACTCGATCATCCTACCTAATCATCATACAAAAAATAAGTAGGTACAATCACATCCAATATATTTGTATTCTATCATCATGATTTGCTGCCAATAATATAATCCGTGTTAAGTTTTTTACCAAATCATTAACCCTGCCTCCATTTCTCATGCCTGTTATTAGAGGTGTGTGTGCCTGATGTCAAAAAGTGTGCATCTTCATTATGTTGTTACTCTTACTTCTCTGACAAAGTTTTTGTATAGGAAACAACGCTGGTGGTGTAAAAGCTAAAAGTGGCATAATATGAGAATTTTAACACACACATTTTGTTTCAAATGAAAAAATGAATGGTACTTAGACTGGATAACAAGTAGTCTCGTAACATTCATTATTACGTAATATAAAAACAGCTACAAGTCACGCCTTTATTTCTCCCAACATATTATTCTCTTAAAACTAACCAATATATGGCATTAAATGTTGAATCCTCTTTTCATTGCATTATTATAATCCTAATCATATCATATAATGTTAAAATTTCTTCCTGCTAATGATTGCAGAATGAAACAAGGAACAAATAAGTAGCATTTAAACTTCCTTTTTCTGACGTTCTTCCACCACCACTCGTTCTTGTACTCACGACAACTCATATCATGCCGTTTCACGTTTCCAGCAGATTTTGACTTTCACACTTTCGGCACTCCTTCTCCGCTACTGTGTTTTCTAAAGTAGGAGGAGATACGACAGGTAAGCAATGAAAAAACTGTGAAGTGAACAAGAGCAATGAAATAATGAATGCATGGTTACTTTGTTACGATATTGAATTGTTGATAATAGCGTCTCAATTCATTTACACTTACATTAAACTATCGTTCCACAGTGTATGTACAAGTCAAAACTAAATACTTGATAATATATTTTACTTATTATCCTTCCTTATCCTATCATCACACACGTTTATATTTATTTCTTTTTAAGTCTATCTTCCGTAATCCATCCATAAGTTTCACAAAGAATTCTGCTATCCAAGCAGTGAAAATGATATCATGATTGCTATTATGTTATGCCATTATCATCGTCCTCATCATGTATGAAATATTATTCCCTGTTCATTTCTATGATATTACTTGTTTAGCAAAAAATGCTACTACTACTACTACTACAAAATAAATACTTTTATTTAACAATCTTCTCCACTATCCTGCATCACTTCTGCTGGAGGAAAAGGTTAGTTGAGGTTGAGGGCTTCACTTGGGAACAGAACAGATAAGAGGTATAATAAGTTTGCTCAAATTATTTTTTACGCTTGTTTTACATTTTACATAGGTGGTTGTGAATGAATTGTGATTTTCTCTCTTGAACTACTTCAGTCACAGTTTCCGTCTTTATTTTTTGCTGATTAAACTGTTATTTTACATTTTCATGTCATCATTCCCTGTACAAGTTTCTTTTCATTTCTGGTTATTTTCGAAAAATCGTTCAGTAGAGGAACCTCTCCTCTCCTGTTTTTTGCAGGCACACATCACTTTCAAGAAACCTTCAAGCTATACAACCTGAGGCCATCTTACCCCACAATGACCGTTACGTTGTACTCCTGCAATGTCGTCATCATCAACACATCAATGAAAATCACCCTGATTTCATTTGGACACGTCCTCGAACTGCAACATTTTAAAATACAGATATTCCTTATGGTTTGTGACCGTTCTAATGGGCATTTACACATTTTTACAATGTGCTCGTGAGTCCGTTCACAAACCAGACTATCTGTAGTAAATCATCAATTCAAAAAAAACCATTGACCGAATATACTCCTGTCAGTGCTGTGTGGATTGTCAAAGAAAGCTGCACTGCAACAAATACAGCAACCCAACTGACCACCACCACTTTCATCGTTATCCTCTGTATATGAAGCACTCCTAGCCGCAGCAGACGTAAAGCCAATGGTCAGTTTGCAATGCAAACTTTGCATCATCCCTTTATACTTTGTTGCATTATTTTTGGTTCAAAAAATCCAATATGGACGACAATGGTGAAAAAGAAGAAAAAAAACGTAAGTAGTTTCTTTTCTCTTCATGTTGTAAGTTTGCTAACAAAATCTTTGTATAATCATACCAAAAGCCTAAAGTCATCATCAAATCAAAGCTTGATCCTGTTGCAGTTTATTAGTGAGTGATGATGAGACTTTTCGTCGTCGTCGTTATCTGAAAAGCCCAACATCATCAACCTCTTTTTTACACGGCTCGCTTTTACTTTCCATCCTTGCTCGCTTGCCTTCTGCCTGACACCCTAGCTAACGACTTTTTCAACACGTTAGTTTATTCACAAGCAATTGGCATTGTGCGTAAAGCATGCGCTGCTGAGGCTTTAATACTACGGGCACAAAAGTACAACTCTGCAGCATATTATATTGTATTTTGCCACGTACGTGCACGTACTTCATTGAAACGAAACGACGTATCAATGAGCAAAACGTCTGCCTGTCATCATCCCCTTGGATTTCTCTTGGAGTATTTACAGTACCTATGTATTTACTTACAAGCTAGTATTATATATATTGCATGTGTGTCTCATTAGTATTACTTACTTTAATTCTTCTACTTCCTTTCCTTAATGTTTCCTTATTAACTGCTCTCTGCTTTTGGCTTCTCAATACTTAAACTCTGGCTGAGAGAAGTCTATTTCATAATAATAAAAAGCAAGCAATTTGTAGATATTATTATTTATTACCATTATGAATAGAATTTGGTAATAGGGACAGTGGATGCTGGCATGGCATTTGCCCATCATTAGAAAGAAGAGAGGAAAAAAAAGAAAATAAAGTGGCTAAATTATTACGATCAGTAGTAAAAACTATCTGCATCTCTCTTTCTTCTTCCTTCTACATTCCACTAGAAATGGTGGTACATCCACAAGAAGTAGCATAATCCAAGTATCATCACCATTATCATGGATATTACAACTACAAGCACCAAAGTAAAGTAGGTAGGTAAGTAAATATGTGCATAAATGAGTAATGAAATGAACTGTGGTGAAATTGCATGAAAGCCAATGGACGGACGGAGGAAAGTGTTTACATTTTCAATATGGAATGTTAAATGGACTATGCCCTATACATCTTGAGTCATTAATTCTGAAATTTGAGCATTGATTCCTACCAAAGTAAAGTAGGTAGGTAAGTAAATATGTGCATAAATGAGTAATGAACTGTGGTGAAATTGCATGAAAGCCAATGGACGGACGGAGGAAAGTGTTTATATTTTCAATATGGAATGTTAAATGGACTATGGCCTATACATCTTGAGTCATTAGATCTGAAATTTGAGCATTGATTCCTTCTCCAAAAAACCATTAATTTCACAAAATGCGTGTTAATAGGTTGTGATGCTTGATGGCAAAAAGCTTTAACTTAACTTCGCGAGAAGAAATACGTGTAAATTAATCCTCACAAATACGCTCGCACTGGCGATTTAAGAACTGATTAAAGAAGGTTATTTTAAGATGGCTATCGTCTGTTTCCCTCGGATATGGGTTATCTAACTGCTAATGACTTTATATAGAAAACTAATTTATGTAGTAAAGTTTACTGTTTTTCTTAATTTTACATAACATTTTGTGTGTAGGTAGTCCACCTCGATCTTATCAATGAAATTGTCTTCTTGTAAAACCAGCTCTGTAGCTCATTACAAGTTTCTCGGTTGTCATCTGCAGTCAATTTTCGCACTAAGCATGGACACTGGTCAAATATATGTAGTTCAAGATAGATGCGACAGTTATAATCACCACTGTCTTGACGTATTAGGCTTATTTTATGGATGCATGTTTACGTAAATACTAGAGTATAAAAACTTTGATGTAAAAATAGAGACATCAAAAAAATTTGAGAATCAGAATTAAAAAAAAAATATTTATGTAGGTGCTTGATTTTTTTTCTTGCGGGCTAAATACTGAGAGCATTCTTTTGTACAAAATTTAACATCCTAAAATGTTAGTGAATAAGTTATAAGTTTAAGCAAAACAAATCAATAAAGATTACTAAACTGTTGCGTGATTGCACACTGTACTAATAGTCGTAATTACTATTCTCATTAACACCAAGCATCCATCGTTAATAGCATCCCGGGCTATTATGGTGAAAACCACAATAAAATTATGGGGTAAACATTTGTGAAGTTTTTGGACAAAAAATAATAATTTAAAATTTTTATTTCTTCCAAATAATTTTGCCTTCAAGGCTCTGCCAGTCATATTTACGAACGGCATTTTTACAGATTACATAATGCATTTAGATCAGATACGATGTAAAAACATGAGGTACTTTTTATAGACATGCTTTACTTTTTCACTTACAGGCAGTTGTCATTGTCATCGTTAATATCTGTATGAACATATACATAATGAATGATACTTCTTGGTACTCGCTTATGTTAGCACGTATGTGAGGTGTTTAGGTGTGGCAATAATAAGTGGTCGATGATGACTCATTTTCATCGACCAAGTGGTACAGCTATGTCATTAGTACTATTAAATCATTAGAAGATTTTAGTGTCCTTAATCTTATCTTCTCAGTGCTAAAATTTAATCCCAAAAAGTAGTGTTATGATCAAATGGTTTAAATGAGGACTTAATTACATTGAATCGTATTTGTTGTTAACTTTTATAAAACTAAAAATAAAATGCGCACATACCGCAACTTTCCGAAGTGTGCATATTTGAGCTACTGAGCATGGCATTAAAACATCATCATCTTAAACAATCAAGAAAACGTCCGATCATTTAATTTAAAATATCTTCTAGTTAACTTGAAAGCGTACATACACATTAAAAGAGAAATGAAAGGTTAAATACTTGCAGTATGAAAGCAATGAAACGACCACGTTTATATATTACGTGTATGAATTAAAGCTTTGGAATAATATGTCAATAAACAAAATGAAACCCAAAACAACAAAGTTCTTGCTAAAAAACGAAGGGAATCATTTTCAAAATAGGCAAGTTGGTAAGTATTTAGGTTTACAGATTTTGAAGAGGCCATGGACCAGGCATTATTTAAAGAACAACCAAAAAATTCATTACCTTTAAACATTTGAAAACCTTTTCCGCAACATACGTACATAAACACACTCTTACATCATTCACGCACAGCATGCAAAGTAAAGTATAATGACAGTAAAATATGTAATATGTGCAACGACTTCATAAGGGTCTTTTCCTGAAAACTTGTTGCTAAATTACAATGAGAGTAAACCCTCTGCATTTCCATTCACTAATTCATTTATGAAGAAGGCAAAGAAGTTCATAACAGGTTTATTGTCTGCTGCATACCTTTTTGGGACAACGATGGAAAAAGTACAAAACGAAAGGAAGTGACAGAAAAATGAACGATATACGATAATTAATGAAGTGAATTGCATATAACGAGAAATAGTACCATTGTGGTAATTAAGAGGCCATTAGCATTTTAAGTAGACCAATCACTCCATTACTGCTCCATTGTGGAGCAGTCAGTTTTGAGACCAAAACATATTGTATATATAAATATGTGTGCATATATATTGAAGGGCCAGAAAGCCAATGGATTCATGCTGTAAAGTTTTGTGGTCTCGTGTACACTGTTCTATTCTAAGCTCAAGCTCAATTTGTTTCTGTTTCCATAAGATTTTAAAATTCTGGAAGAAAAGATAAATTCCGCTTTTAAAAGTTTAGAAATATTTTAGTTATTTTCTTGTGAATTTTAAGGGTTTCTTACGTTATGGAAATCGAAAGAAGCAGAAATCTTCACATGGAGGTAAAAATAATTAATTTATCTGTACATATTTTTCTTTCATTGTTTGTACCACCTACAAACGAAACCCATTGCACGGTATTTTTCTCAATCATTCCCAAAACCACACAAGTGACATGTGTAACACTCGTTTAGATAGCTCTGACAGACAGACAAGCAGCATTTAAAAGAACAGCATTTTGATTTGAGAATGAAAAAATAATTTGCATTCATTTTATATAACTGACACTGCACATTAATATAGGAATAGCAGAATGCAAGGCATCTCCAGTAGAAAACTTTGGGCTAAATGATATACTAGACTGTGTAAAAAAAGAGAAAGCCTGTGCTGAATATTCATCCCTCATTTATATCTCATTGATCCCACAAATAAAAATACAACATTATCATCACATCCCAACATTACATCGTCGTCTTCTTCATCATCATCAAGGTGTACTTATAATACGGGGGAATATTACAGTTTTCATCTTGATAAAAGCTAAAAGGAAAAACGAGACAGAAAAAATGCAGCCAGTAATATTACTCCAAGATAAATAATAACAATAAAAACACATATTATGCATTAATTCTAGCCTCTAGCCCGCTCACGGTACATTGTATGCTACATTGACTACATATTTGCACATATAGATATTTAGGCATGCGTTAAAGTTGTGTTTCAATTTCAAATATATCAATTATAAAGAAAATACATTTGTTTACATGCAGTGATATCATTTTGCTAATATGATTTCATGCCAATAATCTGTCGCAACGTTTTATTCGTTCCGTTGTAATGCAAGCAGCAATTCCAAGCAATTTTATGTTACTTCTTGGTACTCTAGTTTATTATCTTTTGTCTGTATTGTAGCAAGTAGCGCACAGAAGCTGATACGGTGACGCTATATTTACTACCTATGTATATGGTTTGTTCATGAGTAGTTTAAACTATTTCAGCTAGCAGAAATGTTCCGATTCTTTAAAAATAATAAAATTATATTCATTTTTTTCTTTACTTGACAACTTTACATTCACTCTAACTTGTCAAAAAATATTCACAAGGAGTGATAGAACAACTCAATTCAATACAACAATTTCATCACGTTCTTTCAACAAAAATGCCGAATTTTAGTCTGCATAAAAGTCTGTCAGCAAAAGTAGCTAAGAGAAAAAAGATAGAATCTAGTTCGTTCCTCGGAATATTTTATTATTCAAAATTATACATAGGCGATTGCAATAATTGACATCAAATTTACTATTATACCATTTTTTTCTTTTTCATCGGGGAAATCTACGTTATTTGCTGCACATCTTCGTAAATCAATCATTCACTTACAAAGTCACCTATTCCATTTACAAGCTAAAACAAGTGATATAAAAATACTGCTGGTTATCCAATGACGTTTCAAAGGGTGAGCATTTTTTGAACACTTGTTTAAATAATGTGGTTTTTAATTATCATTGCTGCTACAATCATTGCATGTCATTATAACCATCAATAGAGAAAAAAATGAATCCTAATTCGTTGTTTAGAATTGTGGAAATGTTTAGAATACATTTCTTCTTTTTAATATCATATATACTTTCGTACATATATACATTTGATTGAACCCCTCTTCATCTCACAAATGAATGATCCAGGTAGAAACTTGAGGAAGAAGGGACAATGCTGTTGTACTCATGAAATCTATCAAAATGGTAGCCACAGTGCAGTTCCACAACAATGCATATAGATATTGCCACTACTGCTATATTTTATTTCAAAAGTAGCGTCACAACAACCACACCTGCAGAAAAAAACAGACATTTTAAGAGATAATACAACTTGTCATGTTATGTACTTAAATGTAGAAAAGAGAAGAATAGAAAATACAATCAAAAACTCATATACCTATGAAGGTAGTTTCCTACATTATTGGAGAAACAGGCAGATGTTTTAATAAATAAGTTATAATAATAGTAATAAAATACACAGTAGTAGTATGCCACTAATATAATATCAACAATATCAATTTTGCGGACAAAAACTAAAATGTAAGGATGGATGGAGGATGATCATAGACAGGAGAAGGACGTTATACACGTATTTATTAATAATGTAACCTCATAATAATAATCATCATTCAGTTTATTAAGTTACCGATAAATTTCTATTTCTACACGTTCACTTTANGTTTATTAAGTTACCGATAAATTTCTATTTCTACACGTTCACTTTAATGATACATTGTCCATTGAAAGAAACATGTTGTAGCAACAGTAGTCTGAATAATATTTTTTATGTCATACCAATAATGAAATATATAGAAACCCAAACGCTACTATGACAGTAGCAAGCAAGCAAAGCAAGCGATATAATAATGTAACAGTCATTCAAACTAAATTCATTAATGCAACGTTGAACATATTTTTACCAATGATAAAAAATGTTCACACACGGACCATCGTCGTCATCCGCATTTAACTTTCGTTCCATATCATACAATGACAATAAATTATTTATTTTTACGGGAGCAGGATTACAATCATCATCGTCATAGTTTACTACTGCTACTACCTCTTTTTGCTATTTTTCAAACACTTTTACACTAAAATGTAGCATTTATTTTATCTGTCTGATTATCAATAAAAAGTGTGATCAAGTCAGGAATACTTTACCGTTACTCCTTCTACATACAATTAGTTTGTTTAAACTCAACCAACCTTGTAAATAGTATTTTTTTGTATTAAAACATGAAATTGTAAAATTTGCCATTTTTGTTCCATTTATTTGTAACGTGATAATCAGGTTCAGTGTACATTATTACAAAAGTACAAGTGTGTGTGAAACATGCATTTTATGGAAGATTGATAGAAAGAAACGACTTATGTGGCCTGGCATATTGTGTGTGCATCTAAATTGAGGTTTCACCAGCAGCAGCCATCATCACACCGCACCAGCATCATCATCAAGGTATATTATCCTTCTCCTCCTCTTCCTCCTCCAAGTTGTTGTACACACGTACATTAGCGGATATGGTAGTTGAATTGAAGGCGTAGAGGTGTAGCTTCAAGTCAAGGTGTTTGGCTATTAGACTTACAAAGACTCCATTAGAAAGACAGTTTTTTGGAGAATTGTCTGTGTGTATGACGATGATGATATTAAGGATGTGAGTGGAAATAGATGAAGTTGTGGATTAACGATATGAAGTAAGAGCCCAGGGTAAAATCATCATCATTACTATTGTTATTGATTATCTTCAATACATTTTAGTGTTAAGCATGCTTACAAGCTAAGCTCCAACTCACAAGTTCAGTCAGTCAGAGCCTCTGTTGTCTGTTGGGTCCTTTGTTTCGTTGCGTTGTGTCGATCGCCAAATGCGATGGTGGACCTTGACTGGAGAGCTTAGAAACAAAGTTTTGTAAGCATTCATTCGTAAATGTGAACTTACGGTTTGTTAATCCTTTGATCTCTGAAATCACTGAGGAGAGAGTGTAATTTACTTGCTGCCAATTCATTTGATCATTTTGTCGTTACTTTTTTAATGTTCTTAGGAATTTACTAAACTTGGAGGAACCCATTCTACCGGCTAGGCATACCGACAAATTGGATGGATGGATGGAATCAAGAAAAGCAAAATCATCATTGACGACATGGCTTATCATTCCCGCCGGAAATTGCGGGAATGGAATTTAAAAAAAAGTTCGCATGGCTAAGTAGTAGCGCCGCAGGTGAAAGTTTATTTGTTTAGCTCACCCGCGCCCTACTCCTTAACAATGACGGCTTTTTAAAACATCAAATTTCTCACCAAACTGCTACGATTCTGCACGAGTACCAGCACAGTTGTCAGCAAAAACATATCCGAATAGGTAACATTAGGTACGTGACGGCGATACTTCAATAATACAAAAAGTGCTATATTATTACCACTTATTGCCTATAATATTTTTGATTCTATAAACAATTTTATGGTCGATTTTAAAATAAATGCATAATATTTTTAATATAACAGTAAATATAAATGTTTTTATTTTACTTTTAATCTGGTAATATCACTTTAAAATGATTAAGGCTAAGGGTGAAAAAATAATTTTATTTGTCATTTACTTGCAACTATGGCTGTTTCCCTGCACACATTTACGAAAAATCCATTCGTAATAGAATCCCCAGAGAGAAAGAAAAGTTTTCCTTTCTTTTGCATATAATGACTAGGTTTCATCGCCGTATACATTTAGAGTAGCTCAATCAATCATGTATGAATAATGTTCAAATTTACCACCATGCAAACTTATACTTTTATAATTTTTATCTGAAGAGACAACTTTGGAATCCTCTTTACTACGGCTGACTCAATTAAATAAATTTTTATGTTTATCTGCAAAAAGTTAGAATACAACACACCACAGATTAGAGAAGAAGTGAGAAAGAAAAGAACATTCAAATCCCAATGCAGCCTTGGCCATTGGCATCTTCTGGATTTCTTCTGCTTTGTATCTTGCATGACATCATCATTTGATCTCAAATTTTTAACCAAACCCTTCAACCGTTATATTAAATATCACCAAGTGTTATTTATTATGGAATCTTCCCATTGTATAATGTTGGTTGAAATGGAAAAAAATAAAAAGTAAAATACAAAAACTCATTTATTTATTTGTAATTGTATTCTTCTGCTTTGTATCTTGCATGACATCATCATTTGATCTCAAATTTTTAACCAAACCCTTCAACCGTTATATTAAATATCACCAAGTGTTATTTATTATAGAATCTTCCCATTGTATAATGTTGGTTGAAATGGAAAAAAATAAAAAGTAAAATACAAAAACCCATTTTTTTATTTGTAATTGTAGTTGTATATCACATATAGCTCACTATTTGCAGTAAACAAGATTCTAGTTCATAAAAGACTGCATGCTCGTTCATCAACCAGTGCCAGAACCAGAAAACAGAATTGCCTGATTGTTACATTCTAAATGTAAAAAGGAAGCAAAGAGTCACGTTACGTCACGATTGTATTCTAGAGAATAGCACAAAGCACATGGCCGCTCGCTGCGATCTACGTTGATGAACAGGCAAACGTCGACAATCGAGATTCATCAAGGGCTTAAGTAATAAGCCAAGCAAAAGCAAAGGAAATAGAAAAAAAAGTGAAACAAATTTTAATAGCTGCATACCGTCCGGCAACTGCTGCTGCTGCAGCCTCAAAAAAGGGAAAGAACATCTTTGCCATCAAAGAGTCCAGCCTAGACATTATATATCTTTCCTCTGATTCTCTGATTTGCTGATATGTGATGTATGAGCACAAGGAAGAGGAGAATATTAATAAAAGAGCAAATCCATGCACATGCACATCATTAATGAATCGTTTGCGTTCGGTTGTATGCACAACACTTATTGTTAGTTTTAAAGTGTGGTGGAACAACTCTGGGTACATTGTACATGATCAAAGTAAGACGATACATACATACGTAGTTGTCATATAATAATACACTTTTGTCTTTTATGAATGTTTTTGATGATGATGATATCCCCTCTTGATCTTAAATTGACCGACGTTCGCATTATTTCACTGTGGGGTATTTAAAACATTATTATTGGAGTTGGTTGGTAAACGTTTGAAATGGACATGTACAAAAGTTACAGCATCAGCACATTGTACAAAACTATAAAACATATATTTAGTACTATAAAGAGCACTCCCATTATAACCACTTTAAGAAGATGACCAGTTGAGTTGAATAGACGAGCAACAATAAATCTCTCCAAACAACAAGTCATTTATTAATCATTTTAATCCTCAATGACGACTTTACCGTCATCATCACCACCACTACCACGTCGACCATTAAACTGTCATCCTCCTCCTCCGATGATTCTACGTCTACTTATGTACGTTTGCTTGCTAACCATGATCAAGATCACCATGGACGTTGTCACTGTTCACGATAATATGCAACTACTGAAAAATATATAATAAACCTCACACATTGTACTACTGTAAGTAGTGGGTTCTTCGTATATGAATGATGATGTAAGTATGTACATTTGCGTAAAAGTAAACTAGGATTCAAGTTAACCCCTCATCTTTAAAAAGTTTCTTTTTTTCTTTTCTCCCTCTTTACTTGCTTTTTTATATTCCATTGAAACGAGAGAACAAATGACTTGGTGCATGTTAGGCAGCGAAGCTGCTATTATTATTCATTATTATGGCGAATTAAGGATCACATCCTGCTTGGTTGTTAGTTCAACGTTATTTGTTTGACACTTTTGCTGTTTTGTTAAAATATACATAGCGAAAGCACCAACCATGTAACAGACCATTGCGTTGAATGGTCACTCGCTCGGCAACTACTCCTCCATAAAAATATTTCCCTTCTGGAGTCGCTCATGATTTTCTCTCAGTGTGTCAGTGACGACCGACCTCGCCACAACAAGTAGCTTTTGAAAAAGTTTAGTCCAAAATCAAAGACAAGAAAAGAGTGAGAGCAGCAGGCAGGACAATTTTATTTGCTTTCGGAACAGTTGAAAAAGTTGAACTCAAAGCTGTTCACAGTGAAAACGGTATTTTTCAAAGCAGCAATAAATAATATATGGAACAAAATAGTTGTAAGTTGTGAGATTATAAAATGGTATTTAAGTTACTGTATCACTAATCGTCTCAGAGGATTTTCTCTTTGTGTTTAGTAGAGATTAGTATATTTAAATTCTATAAAACAGTTGGTTATTACCATACCATATAAAAAGTAAAACTTATTGACCCCAGCCAAGATTCTCTGGCCGTTTATCCAATCTTCTGTACACTATTTTATAGTTTTCATTTAGAACAGTCCATAACGTGACCTAAAAATTACAACTCCCAGTCACAAACCTGAAGAAAATTAATTGCCGTGTGGTGGAGGTGATGATAAAATCCAGCTAGAACGTCAACATTCTTTTAGCGTTGTGTATTCGCAGAAGAAAACGACGGAACAAAGGAAACAACAAGCACATGATGATGATAAGCCTGCCTATACCAATCCAACCGCATTTCTAACATGACATAATATCAAATCCCTATTTCGTTCCTAAGTACTAGTGCCGCAGGAGATTGACATATTTTGTAACAGCTCCTGCTGCTCCAGTGCTTATCAATGGAAAGGGTAATACACCGAGTAGAAAGAGCAAGGAAAGATCTATTGCTGCAGCATATTTCATCATCACGTCAGAATGGACAAAGACATGTATCAAGTTTTTACTTCCAAAAATCGTTTTTTGTCCATGGCATTCGTTCAAGTGACAACAATCAACAGAGGATGGAGTTAGTGGTGGATGGACGTGTAATCAAGGTAACATGAACATTCTATTGGAAATAATATTTTTGCAATAGTAGCGTCTTTTAAAGAGATTCAACCAAGTTTGTTAACGTTGTATAAAAAGACCAAGTGGTTTTGTAGTCAATTTCTTTGAAACGTTTCCTTTGTAATATTATCATTCATTTCTGTTCTAATGTTTGTGTAACTTAACACTTTTTAACTTTAAATTCATCGATTCATCCTCAGTCCATATAGAAAGGAAATGCATATACCACACAAAAAAGAGCAAAAGTATAGGTAGTATTTATACGTAAAATAATATAAATAAGCTTCAATGATGAAATACGTACAAGTTATAAGTGAGGAGGAACTGAGAAAGAGGAGGTGGTTAGGAGGTTACAATAAAGTACTTTTGCTCAAGTGGCTTTGATTGATGTAATGAAGTGCAAGCAAAAGGCAAAGCGCAGTTACTACTAGCATGTAGTATCGTATCATACAGTTAGTTATTCTCTAGATATTCACTCGCAGGCAGACATCATCATCGTCATCCCTCCCAAATAGAACAGAGAATATTAAAATATAAGGTCGCAAGAGCAGGCTTAGATTGGAATGAGGACATCCTAAAAGTGTATTGCACTGCTATATAAGAGTTGAAGATTAGTAGAATTAATAAACGGCCTTGGAAACAAATCAACTCAAATTTTGTCTTGTTGAGAGCTTCAGATTTTTCTACTTTTCCCTTTACATACTAGATCGTCGTTGTTACACACACAAATGAACATTGTTCAGTGCAAACTGCAAACATGGGTTATTATGTCTGATAATGATACTCTCGTGCACTAAATTACTGAATTTTTTGGTGGTGGTGAACTCTGGGAGTGCTTTTTAAAAGATTTAAAAAAAATGTATGATGCTATGAAAGTTGGAATGGTAATGGTAAGTTGGATAATGGTAGCAGCAAAGGATAGATTCATACAGAAACAAACTTTAATTTAAAATTCATAGTGAAGAGGCATATTTTTACACATACACATGTACATTATGTATTTGTGTGTATTGTGTATCAATCAGATTTCGGGTGGGGTGAAGTGTAAAGCGAAACTGTAAAAGGAAGAAAAAAGAAGAACATGTTTTGGTTTATGCTTTTATAATACGAAAATGAAAGCTTTAAAACAATGATGATTATTTATAAGGATAGAACTGATAGAAGGAATAAATAATGATTTTCCAAAAAATTATTTTATTTTATTTTTAAAAGTTTTCACATTTTCGTTGATTTGTACAAACAATTCTTAAAGCAGGTTC
>JAANSP010000614.1:0-19761 GCA_036850745.1 Homidia socia | reverse complement strand
CTCCTCCACCTCATTCCTCTTCCCGTATCGTAAAACCTGAACCCTCTAACGACGAAGAAGAGCCTACTGGTGTGGTTAGCCAGACTTTTAACACACAAGTTCAAGATGGCGTGACCACGGTCCATGAGACT
The DNA here is from genome assembly GCA_036850745.1 of Homidia socia. Classification (NCBI taxonomy): domain Eukaryota; kingdom Metazoa; phylum Arthropoda; class Collembola; order Entomobryomorpha; family Entomobryidae; genus Homidia; species Homidia socia. The sequence continues at coordinate 19,630 of JAANSP010000614.1, read as the reverse complement.
AAAATTATAGGGACTCATATTGGCACACAATACGCACGAATTTTCGAATCCAGCTCTACTATTTTGCCTGTCACATCCTCTGCCCAAGTTATTATCACACCCTCCAAACCAGCACCAACAGCAACTGCTTTGAGCACACCGGCACAATCTATTCGCACAGAGGAATCTGTAGTAGCGGATGAGACCAGTGGTGAGGTCTATGGTGATGATGACAATGCTCATCATCAAAATAATGATGATAATTACGATTATGATCCCTACTCAAATGACTCACAACAGCATGAGCAACGCTTGGAATGTAAGCTGGCTGAACTAATAATCTAATCATAACTAACATGCCATGCAAGCATTTGCCCAGTAGTAATAATTTCAACCAGCAATATGCAGTGAAGAGGAAAATATATAATGAAAAATGCTTGATCCTTATGAAAATGCCGTAATCCTAATAGCATTTGCAATTATTGCAATTTCAAGTCTATCTAGTCGTTTCATTTATATGGTGGGCCGAAAGAAAACCAGTAAATCAGTGTAACGGAAAATTGGAGTAACGTTAATTGCTCAATCGAATCAATGATTAAATATTTGGATGCATGTTCATGCATGAAATATTTTAGAAATTGCACTGAAGAATGTATTCTAACAATTGCACCCTTGAAGCATGGCTTTAAATAGCTTTATATCTGCTTATTGCATGCCTTTTGCTTCTAAAAATAAAAATGGATGTATGTATTGTATTATACACAGAAATCACTAGCTATATTAACACGTTTTTGTAACCTTCATTCACAAAATGTAGTATGATTTTTGTGTGTGCATATTTTTCAATGCAAAAAAGTGTAACTTTACCTGATTTACGCGTTTGAACAGCACAAGAATACCGTGATGAACATGAAAATAGCAAAGAACAACAAAAGAACGATTCCAAGGAGCAGTCAAAATCCAGTGTGGAACCTACTCCAACATCTTCAGAAGAGCAAACACACTACGTACTTCCTCAAACAGAGAAAAAGGCAGAAATTTACATNACACTACGTACTTCCTCAAACAGAGAAAAAGGCAGAAATTTACATTTCTCCCGTTCCAAACAATAATGCATACTCAAGGCAACCCCAACTCTACGTTGATATCAACCCAGCCAAATCTGTTGACTTTATTGTAACTGCTACACCCAGCCGTGGAAAACCCGGTCGAGGGTCCAGAAACGAGTATAAGAATAGGTTCTCTAACCGTTTTACCAAGTACGCAGTTGTTTACCTTGTCGCTTGTAGTATTCATTTTTTTAGAATTTTTATTGCCAGCGTTTTATTTCAATTCCCGGATTGTTTACTTTATTTAGAAACTCTACCCCTTCAACTGAGGTAAGCGAGACAAAGGAGCAGGAAAAGCCAGCAGAGGAGGAAAATCGTGATTCTGGGAACCGAAGAACCAATCGATTCCGTACACGTAACCGTTCAGGATCTAGACAAAATACTGAGGATGTACTTCCAACTGTTAGTGTGTACAGCCAAGTTGTATCTGCCACCCCAACAAGACGTTTTGGTCCTTCTGGAAGAAGCAAAACCAAGGAATTCAAGACTATTCAGTCCACAAGGGGATTTGCACCAACTGCTAGACAACTGCAAGTCGCCCCCACCACATCAACTTCAATCTACAGATTTAAATTGAATAGACCAACAGGGCGCTGGCGTTTCAAACCTTCTCCAAAGCCAAAGGTTAACATCATTAAAACGAAAGAAGAGGAGGAGGAAGAGCAGTTGCTTCAAAGAGACCAGTCCACCACGGAAGATTTAAGCACAGCGGGTAGTGGATCTAATATCAACTCTCACAACGAAGAGGTTGTTGCAACACTCCGATAGCCTTAACTACGAAGAAAGTAGGACCGAGACAAACGAAGTAAATCAGGACTTGGAACCAGAATTGGTGCCTCAGACAATTCGTGTGTCCACTGTTACGCCAACCGAGTATGAGGATCTGGACAAGTTTTTGGAAATTGCTACGATCAAGTCACCATACGTATTCCAAGCAGGTAATGTAAAGAACACGAGATATATAACTCTTACGAAGACTTTCACACGAGAAGCTATCCAGCCGACATTGGCATCTTCCGTTGATGAGGCCACAATTGAAAATATTTTGGCTACCAAACCACCATATGAGAAAATTTTGGAGGGGTCAAGCGATGTTGCCACCTTTGCCAGTTATTGCTCTTTCTGGAGATATGGCTACTCCACCGTTGGAAACAATCACTCAAAGTTTCAGTACTACTCAAGTAAGTGGGCATTGTGAGACAAATTAAAAGTCAAATAATGATTCCCTTCTTGCATCAACTTTATATTGACTACTCAAGTTGGTCAAGAGGAAAACGTTAATTTTCATTATTTAAAAAAAATATATTTCAGCTTATGCTCAAAACGAGTATTTTGCCAGTGTTGTATGATGGAGTTACCACACTTTTCACCCTGACTCAATCATACTTTGTTACGCGTCTTGTCACAGCTCACAAGACAGTACCTCCCATTGAGCTCTTCCAATTTGTACCAACAAAGTCTCTCACAGAATTCAATACTGCACTTCAAGTATGAAATGAATAGAATTTTCAACTGGAACTATTTCAATTCTAGACCATTTTGGTTTATACTAAGCGATTATTTTTTAACAACGAGATATTTTTTTTAATAAAAAACAAAAATATTTTACAACGTTTTCAGGAAGCTGGATCTGAACACAGTGAACAGCTCCTTGGAAGCGAAGATGACGATCCAGATGCTGCTTATGCCCATTTTATTGCTCCTCCTGATGTACCAATAATAATTTCTCCAATTTAGACTTGTGAATTCGCTTCGATGCTGCGATGCAACAATAACTGTATTTATTTTATAATCGGGTACGAACAATCTAAAAAAATTTTGTTGTTGTAATTGCAGGAGTTGACTTCTCTTGGAGCCGATTTTGATCCAAGTTTAATGGACGATAAGATGCCAAAGGCTGTGTCCGCTCCACGATCTAAAGGTGCCCTTGGAAAACCCGAATCAGAGAGAGGTGGACAAAGCCAAGCATTAGCGTCACCAGGAATCCCTTCACCAGTTGCTTTGAACGGCTTGGCTGACCAGCTAGGTCTTACCCCAGAACAGTTGGCCTTCCTTTCAGTTTCTCAAGGCACAAAAACAGCCTACTCAGGCGCCTACCGTGCCGCAAAACTTTTTCGGAGCTCCAATTATTCCAAACCCTGCTGCATTGGCAGCCACGGCAGTGGCCGCACCGGTTCAGGTGACGTCATCGCCCATTATTGTGGACACCACAGCAACTGTAGTAGAAACAAAAACGCTTAGAATACAGTTTGGAGCCAAACCCACATACACAACATTGTATTCAACAAAGGTGGTCCCTACAAGAATGACTTCGTACGTGACCATGTCCATTGCTGTAGCACCCACAGCTGCAGCTCCCATTACCAACCCTTACTTCAATCCTGCAGCGTTTCCACTCGCTTATCTCGGTTAATTATACGAAGATTCATAGGTTAGCATAAGTATTATGTATTTTAAGGACTGCTACAGACGAGACGTAGTGTCATGCACCAGCACTACATTCTCAATTAAAGCTTTTAGATCTAACATAATGACATGAGAAAAAAAAGAAAAAAAGGATTAAATTAGTTACACTAAATTTCACATTATGCCATGGCAAGACACTACTAAAATAAATGATGTAAAAAGCTAAAAAAGACGCTCAGTCCGAAAAAAATTATTTCCGTTCTGGAAAGAAATATTTTGACTCTCCCAAATATCATAACCGGTGATACGCATACCCCCTTCCAAATTCATGTTCAACCATGTTTTATTTCCTTTCTTTTTGACTATCCCAAATATCATAACCGGTGATACGCATACCCCCTTCCAAATTCATGTTCAACCATGTTTTATTTCCTTTCTTCCCAATATGTTAATTGCTTTTATAATTTCCAGAAAAGTTTTTTCTGAACTTTTTGGAACTAGCAAAATTAACCGGATACGAGTTATTTTTATGTACATATATTTTGTATATTTGATATTCTAAGCTATTAAGGTATTTCCATTCCCGGGAAGGAACTTTGAGATTGACTTTTACCATTTTGTAGTGCCATGACATAATGTAATGACAGACAGTCAACCGTTGCATGCTGCATAAAAAACATTTTACATAATGCAAAAAATCAAGCTGATCTTTATATATAGTAGTAATTCTTGAGAATGTTAAAATGCATACATTTTCCAGATAACTGATAGCTAAGAATAAATAAATAAATAAATAGCGTTTTAACTATATTGTCAAATACCGTAATAAGTATTTCAGATATTGTACAAGTTAATGTTACGTTTTGTTTGACACAAGGTTTACTATTATTATTATTATTTTAATTTTATTACCTTACGTAGATGTAATTTGTATGATTCGATGTATGAAATTGAATAATGAATGAAAAAATTATTTTTTGTGATATCACAGGTTGTACGGAAGTGAGTAAATATAGTGTATGAATTTTGGACTTGAGAACATCATATTTTTGTATATTGAAAATACTGATGTAAACATTTATTATATTTCAATCACTTGAAAATTTAGCTGGATTTCTTTTGCTTCTGTTTTTATATTTTTTTGTTTTCTCAGTGAAAATCATGGAAAAAGGCGTAAATTTTTTAACGAAAATTATGACTCAAATGTACATATGATTTGTGTTGAATGACTCACCAGAACTAAAAGTATGAGTGACAATTACTTAGCTTAGTGTTATAAATTTATAAATTATAAGAATTTAAATATAATGTGCAAGTGGAAATATGTATGTGACGTGACAAAGTTTTGATTATAAAAATGTTGTGGTTTGTCACGCGAAAAACTTTCGATTCCAGTTATGGATGAAACTTTGTAATAAAAAATAAATACCTTACTGTATTTCTTTTTCTTTTCGTGAAATTTATTTCGTACTTTCTGCATCAAAATACAATAATGATAATAATTTTACATTAGTTTTATATCTATGCTTCTCAGGAATTAATGGTTCAAATAATAATATTGTCTGAAGTCATAAAAAAGGTTAATTTAGATTAGCAAGTACGAGCTCAGCACATTTTTATATACATATTTTTCATATTTTAATATTTCTTTATTTTATAAGAGGTTCATGTTAACATTAACAACAGATATAATTTCTCATTCTAAATATATCACTGCATACTGCGTTCACTGCCGTAAATACCTTTACGGAAACAAGCACATGATACTTTAACCTTTACCTTTAATAATATTTCCATTGTCTGCAATTTTACCATATTGGTCAAGATTGTTGGCTGATACTATTGTGGCGCTGTCGTTTGGATCAGGCAATGCATCTCCATCCTGGTCGTAATTTTCATTATCATTCTCCTCTTCAAATTCTTCAGTAATTTTGTTACTGAAACAGTGAAGATCAAATAATTATTGGTCAAGATTGTTGGCTGATACTATTGTGGCGCTGTCGTTTGGATCAGGCAATGCGTCTCCATCCTGATCGTAATTTTCATTATCATTCTCCTCCTCAAATTCTTCAGTAATTTTGTTACTGAAACAGTGAAGATCAAATAATTCATGCGTAATGTTGAGCAAAAAAATTTGAAACAAAAATTATAAAAGACTACCGTATAAAACTGGGAATTTATATACCTGAGATCAACATGGAAAACTTCGTAAAGTCTTAGCTCCTTAGACCCATACGATGTTTTAACTTTTGAGCTCATCGTGAAACCCAGCAACTTTTGAAGAAGTATCAAATGACCCGTTCCTGACGTTTCTTGTGGGTCTTCAAATAAAATAAAATGCCAACCAGCTTCTCGCCTAGGTCGCTCGTACACAACAGCATTGAATTTTGCCGCCTCCTTTTTATACATTCTATATTTGGTGGAATTGGTAGCTAGTTCTTGAACCATGAGGTTAGTAGCGTCCAGTACAACTCCGTTCCAGAACTACATAGCCAGTCGGTAATTCCCTGTCATCTTCGTCGGCTAAAGCATCTTCATACGAATCCAGAGAAGGAAAACCTTCAGCACCTTCGTGTCCAGTTTCATCTTCAGAATTTTCAGCGTATTTAGAATAACACGTATAATTGCACAGTGTAATAATTATAACAACTAGTACATATTGAGTGGACATTTTAACAACTACTCAACACTACTATTTGTGGAAAGTGGATTCATACTGCATCCCGTTAATTTTTATTTTCGTTTTCATTGCAGCAGCACAATTGCCATTGTTATTTGCAGGAGTCAATGATCGTATAAACATTGTGCACTTTAATATGAGACGTTTGTAAATATGTATGCATTTTATTTTCCCTTTCAGCACTCAAATTGCAGTCGAGTCTCTGATCGTAAATACAACAGCCAAGTTGATAAGAATTTGATGATTTACTTTGTCAGTTTGCTAGCTTGGTTTATTTTATTATAAGAATTCTACAAAATATTAAATGCATTTACAATTATTTCACTCAAACATCCGTTTGTTTTTAAAAGCTTTATTTCTGCAAATACTACAACTCGGAAACAATAGCACTAATTGAACCTCCTTATTTTGTATCACAATAAAAATGGCTCTTGTTACATAAATTACATAATCTCACTTCTCCTCTACACACGCATAGTGCACTTAAATAACTAAAAGATACATTTACGGTGAATAAGCTGAAATACTCATGGTAAAGCTTTGTCTACTGACCATGAGTTTTGTGAAGCCCAAGTCCATATAATTAGCAGTTAGCACAGATTAACTTAACAAGAAGGAACCACTTTTGACAATTGTTAAAAATAAGTTACTAGGTTTATATACTTGTTTGCAAATATTTCTTAGACATATAGTTTTGCATATGCATATGATATAATATTTATAGTTTGCAATAATTTTTATTATCATTACACTCGTAAAGTATTCTATCCAATAGACATTGGTTTTTTATCTTGTTAAGTGAGGCACCCTCGTGAGCGAATCAAGATTCTGGAAAAATGTCAGAGCAACCACTATTTTCAGGAGCTAGCCACAGCAAGTTGCTGTCAGCAACTTCTATGAAAACTAGGTACAGTGTTTTGTTTCAAAGTATTGCTACAAAAACTCCATGATTTGAAACATCATTATCATTACTTTCCAAATGAGAATAGATCCACGTTCGCCCGTTCACAATCACTTCTATTTTTGGAAGAACCTAAACGAATTTCAGTGTGAGGATATTGTGAAAGCCTTCGTGAACCAATGTTTTAAAACATAAACATTTGGACAATTAAAAAGTATAACAATGTAAAAAAGCATCTACGTTAATGATTGAATTCTCAATTTACTTGTATTAATTTATTAAAAAAGGAGCTATTTCGACAGTTTTTAGCTTTATTTTGAGAGTGAAAATGACAGATTGTCAAACTATTTTTTATCAGCTCAGCAAATACACAAAACCACTCACATTTTCTCTTTTCAAATTACTTATGGTATTAGCTCTTTTACATGTTTGTAGAATTTTAAAATAAACCCATACAAAAGCTACACGACTGTACAACTATTAAAATATGTACTTGTGGTGAGTTGATAAATAAATCCAGTATTCAAGCATCATTATTACCCGTTTTGTTTTCTTAACTACTGATGTGCCTACAAAACAAAAAAGAAACAGATTGCAAAATATTATGCAATTAGTAAATTATTTTTATTTGTAAACAAAAGTCATAACAAAAAACATGGTTCAACGGACGGTGGTTCTTTCTTTTCCATAGTTTGTACATTGTGTTTAAGTATAGCCTAATAAATAATAATATATCAAAAACTCAGAATCCACTAAGGTTTACATGTAACATCAATCCGTTTATCTACACCTATTTTAAAACTATCGTAGCAGTTAAGTTAATAATATCAATTTCCTTAGCCTCTGTAACTATAAATAAATGCAATAGTAATGACAAATTATTTCTTGATTTGGTATCCTTATTTGTAAGCATCCATGACTTTCTACTTCAAAGCTTGAGTTACACTAGGATTGACTATTTACGTACTTAATTTTCAAAATCGACTGCTTTTGTGCGTTAGCTGAGTATATGTAATTATGCATTTGCAACAAAATTCTGTAATGAGTACTACATGCTACTTCTGTAAGATTTTTGGATAAATTCCTGTTTGTTATACGTTCACGCTAAATATTATGAAAGCTACAACTTTTACTACTTATAAATAGTTCAGTCAGTGATTGGTAAATTATTTTGTCTTCAATTTAGGTTCGTAGAGACGTGGTTGGAGGCAATAGTTCCATATGGTCCACAATACAAGGCAAACAATTCCTATCAGCCAAAACATAGCAATATGCCTGAAAAAAGTAGGGAAGGATAAGAAACACATCAACACTATATTTTGCAAGATTTAATTTGTTAATAAAATGAAAAGAGTAGAATAAGTCATCACATCACTTACCCAGGAAGTGGTTTTGTAATGGTAACAGGGTCAAACTTGGCAACTATCAGAAATTCGGTTGAAACAATGGCAATAATAATCCAAGATTGACTCCCAAACTTTTTGCAATCACTGCAATTTGATTTTTTTTAAATGGCATTAACCTTTTAAAATGGAGTACAGGAGACAGATGAGTGATAAAATCTAATTGAATTTCTTTAATACCTGTCATCCAAATACTGAAATGTTTCTCGTAAACCCACAGCTCCCCAAAATAGCAAGGCAAAGAGACGAACAAGGTTCATTGTGTGTCCCGGAGGTACCCATAGTACGAATTTCAAGTAGAATGTGTTCAGCTCAGCTACCAGAAACTACAAGAAGTACACAAAGTTTAATAGAACCAAGTAGTTTAAGTAATTAGGGATTGCAGTTGATAAATGTGCAAACTACATACCACAAATGTTATTCCTAAAACGGCCATCCATCGTCCCAATGAAGATGTAGGTTTCCAATCAAAATCAATCCATGAATGTGGTCCAAACTGAGCAATTATACGCTTCAACTTCCCTCTTTATGTTAATACAAAAACAAAGTTAGTTGGCAATCGCACCATCTTTTATGTGAGGTAATTAGATCCATCTTGTGGCTTACTTGTATCCCGGAATGTTCCACAGTCCTCTCCAGTAGTATGTTCGAACTCGAAAGTATTTCAGTGTCATCAAGCCGACCAGGATGCCCAGGCCATTGCACAACAATGCATCCAGAATCCACTGAAACAACAAAGAGTCGTTTGATAAAAATGAAATTATTAAATAACGTTGATTCCATTAAGGTTTAAACTTTTAAGATAAATCATTTACTTTGAACTATAGTAGAATGCAGCGAGACAAACAGTAACAACAAGCATGATGATGAACAGAAGTTCATTAAGTTTTAAACTTTTAAGATAAATCATTTACTTTGAACTATAGTAGAATGCAGCGAGACAAACAGTAACAACAAGCATGATGATGAACAGAAGTTGTGGTGACCTTTATTAATTGTATAATAACTTACGTGATCCCACCAGCATTCACTAAAATTGGGTAATTGATGTTCAAGTGTGTATTCCAAGATTTCAAACATGTATTGAGATCACAGTGCATAGCCACCAGTCGCGAAGAACAAGAGTTTTCAACCACCAACCAAAGAAGTGCATGGGAACAAATAAGTCGAATTTATCCCATATGTTATGAAAAGGGTCATGAGGAACCGCTTGGATCATACAATAAACAGTTTCCGCCATAACTTTTCTCTGCCAGAGGCCTGCCTAGATTTGGATCAATATGTCTCAATAACAGACGAGCATCTGTAGCACTCTAAAAATCAACCAGAGACTTTCATAGTAAATAAGATGCGGTCAAAAATTATTTATTAAAGTGAAATTCCATAATGGAATTTCCACAATACTATTTACAAAGCAAGTAATCCGTAGTTTACCTGAAACAGAAGGAAAATCAACGCTAGCTCATAAAGAATAGAGAGGCAAAAGATATAACCGCCAGAAAGCCGGATGAGGACGCAGAAAGGGTCCATCAGGTGTTATGGTAACGCCAAGAAGTATGAAGACGCTGACACATGCTATGAGGCCACGTTTAGCATTATACTCTGAATTTTCCACAGGATCTTCGAACAAAGCAACGAAAATTAGCACACATAAGAGACCAGCCAGCACTGTTAAGGTGTGCGCCCTCCTGCAAGAAAGAAACCAAGTATTTTTAATACCAATTGACTATAACACGTTAGCAATGATTTAGAAAATACTGATAGCGTGCAACCTGCATACCAGAAAAACGACATGGTTCCATCATCATAAAACCGAATTTTATGTTGCTTCTCCCGTGTCCAGTCATAGCCGGAGGTCACGTCACCAACAAAGGCATTTGCCTCATTTTGGTCGTTCAGGTCAGTGGGTCTCTTTGCCATGGCGAATTAAAAATTTGTGGCTCAGTCTTCACACAGAAACTAGCAATCTCAGTCTTCAGTCTTTACTTTATTTCAGTTACTCTTTCCCGTAATGTTTCCCACACTCTCTTTTTTGTATGTAGAATATTTAAACAATCGTAGCAACACCACTTGTTACAACAATACCTGTTTAGCATCCCTATTAAAAAACCCACTGCCAGCACAGATGACTTGTATTCGCAACAATTGAATTACACCAAAACAGCCAGAAAAGCTACACCGTTTTTTCATGACTCATGACAATCACTTTAGTGGAATGATGAATATGTTGTAAGTCGTTTTAGTAGTATATGCAGAGATGCTATCAAAAATCTATTACAAAAACTTAATTCATAACACCAATAAGTTTATTTAAAAATACACATATCTATTGACCCTTGGTCCAAAGTCAGATGATGAGTTCAGTTGAACTTTCACCTTCTTACCGGATCTAGATAAGCTGTGGAAAAAGTGCACTAATGACGGAATAAGCTTTTTATTGTCAAGAAATGCATGACACTAACTGACTACCTCAACAAGAATTACGCATCTTCATCTCACTCAACACCATGTAAATACTCCTCTAAATTGCCTATTGGTCTTCGAAAGATCAGTCTTCTTAACGCTCTTAATTATACTTCATTAAATAATCGTTTTGTAGCAAGTTTAAAGTAAGTAGGCAGTTATTGGTTGTATAAAAAATTACGTTACGCTTAAGGAAATCAGTAATGGAGAGTCAAACGAATATTATCTTCATTAATGACAGCACTAGCTTTACACTACTTATCTGAGGTAACAATAAATCTCAGTCGATCGCCTCATGTATTTAACCCCTGCTTCACTAGAATTACCAGAATAGTATCGGAGTAGCACACCAAAAGGAATTGATTCTTGTCTGCGCAGTGCACGTTGTTGTTGTTGTGTGAGCAAATATTTCAATCAGGTTAATAAGACTGATCTGGAATCTGGCTGGATAACCACACAAATTTTCTTACAAGCAGCACAAATCTTCCAAATACCGTGTAACATAAAAACAACTTGCGTTACAGGAGAAATTTTTGAGCTTTACGTTTATAACATAATAACGATAAGTATAGTGCAAAGGTATAGTAAATGGAAAATTAGCTTGCAGGAATGATGAGAAATGAAAATGAGCTTCCAGAATGAGCGATAAATGGTTTATTGAAAGAATGAAAAATCTTGACTCAAGATTCTTGAGGATGAGAAGAGCGATCACAAGAAACGGCATGAGAGTTTCTAAATCCGTTCGTCTTCTTTTTTTAGTAGGCATTTCATATTACCATTCTCCTTGCCAGAGAATCCAATTCCAGATGATGTCGCTAGCCATGGTGGTGGGTGATGGTGCGTTAGTGGCTTTTGCTTGCAGATTGCAGTGCAGTGGTGCTTTTGCTTGCTATTTCTTCTTCTTCTGCAGCAGTAGCAGCACTAGCAGCAGCGTTTTTCATTGCAGCAATCAGGTCCTCGCTCCTTGATGACGATGGGTTGTTTCTGTTTGTGATGCAGAATAGATAAAAATGTGGTTCCTTGCCAGCCCGCCTTTCAGACCAACAACAGGAGATGAATGGAATCGTTAAACGATATATGATGAAGTGGAATAGTTATCATTTATTATTAGTTACGCACCTAATAAGTGATTACGAGTTATGTTTGAATATTATTATGCTGGTATGACTGTATTCAAATGATTTATGAACACGAGAGAGGTAAACTGGTAAACATGTATGCTGTTTGCATCATAATCATCATTAGTAGTATGTCAAATAGAATGAAGCCAACAAGAATTAAAGCTACATATTCAACGTAGCCTACGTTGCTAAAAAATAATCGTAGAGATGTCAAAAAATCATCATGATTTAAATTTTTGTTAACACTTTGCAGTGAGGTGAACTGGTGAGCAAGATTTTACTGTGTCCCGCATTCAATCATTATGTAAACATTATGACGGCAGCGGAAATATTTATTTATTTATTTTATTCCAGAACAAACATATTTACGTTATTTTTTAAAATAAATAACTATTTTTATAAGGCGCAACATTTTACAACCATAAATAAACAGGAAGTCGCATCTATCCATATTATGCATGTATGTATATATGTATTTTTACAGATATAAACTACTACGCTCAATACAATCAAATACTATATGCGTATACTATATACCATACGATCAGGAGTAACCGGTGCTCGGATTCGAACATCATCAACTCTTGCATTACTATTTCTCTCTAAACTATGCTAAAAATGGCATAGGTAATTAAAACCAATGTATCTCTAGCTTACACTCGACAACGACAAATATGTACTACGATAACAACAAGCGAGATTTTTTATTTTATTTTTTAACAATTTCCTTTAAATACTCCTCTTCGGACATCCAACGACCTATTTCCCGTTCGTAATCATTGAGCTTTGGATAAACAATGGCAATGTATCCTCTCTTATAGTCTTTCAATAAATTTGGCTCTTTTGCGATCCCTTCATTCATTTCAATTAACTTTGCGACAAGATTTGAACGAACAATAAACGGTTGTGTATGATTTTCGCACTCAATTGTACAAAGAATGGAGCAGCTTGATAGATACTGTCCCCCAGATTTCTTTTTCCCGATCACCTTATTACTAAGTCTGTTACATGTGTCGTTTGCCTGTAATTTAAAAATTGTTTAATTTGAGAATTTGACTTGAATTGAGCAAAGTACCACTCCACAAATACTACAATTTAAAAAAAGGAAAAAAAGTTCAATTGCAGCAATAAATAGTTTACAATATTTACCTGATAATTGATGGAAGAAATAACCAGGTTTTCAGTGATGATGGGATGACTGGGAGCCAACGTTAACAAACATATTTTATTCGAATGTACTAGAAGTCTGTAATGTCCTCCACCATTGGGTTCGATTGTATATAAACTAGTAAAAGCTCGCTCAGTTAAAGTTTCATAAGATGTTCCTTGACTTAGATATTCGTCCTCAATATCTTCAAATGTCTCCATGTTGTCGATGATTAAAAGAGTTGTCTATAAATTTCAAATTAAGATACATCATATTATATCGTTTGATTGGACATTGTTTACACCGCGAAAAAATAGTCATTGATTGCAAGACTTTCAAATTGAAAGTTTCAATCTGTAAAAATACTAACCTCTGCAATTGGTGTTGTTTTAATTGTTAGTCCGTTTTGTTCCTGTTCTCTCGTACCTTTTTTTGTTGTTCCACGGATTTCTCAAAATTTTCCTGGCGACGTGTTTCACGCTCTTCAAATGTCTCCATGTTGTCGATGATTAAAAGAGTTGTCTATAAATTTCTAATTAAGATACATCATATTATATCGTTTGATTGGACATTGTTTACACCGCAAAAAAATAGTCATTGATTGCAAGACTTTCAATCTGTAAAAATACTAACCTCTGCGATTGGTGTTGTTTTAATTGTTAGTCCGTTTTGCTCCTGTTCTCTCGTACCTTTTTTTGTTGTTCCACGGATTTCTCAAAATTTTCCTGGCGACGTGTTTCACGCTAAAAGCAGACATTTTCAGTTATAAATACTGGTTCAAGATAAAGCATCAGTGAATACGCAAATATTGTTGTATTTCATAATGATTACCTCAGCTTTTAAACATTTAAGCATTGCCCTGTTGGCATCATTACAGGCTCCCACGAACTTTTTGAACTTGTTCTAAAAATACAAATACAGATATTTAAAAAATGCTTCTTCACCTTGTTCGTGTTTTTTCTTTTTCAATTTTGTAAAGTAATGTACCTCTTTATGGCATTGAAGCAATTGCTTCAATTAACCGATTGCATTCAGGGGAGTGCAAGTGAGACGACAAATCGGGATGCATTCAGTCTGCTTTTGAAAGGGTGGATGTTTTTTAGAATAAGTTACACAGCAACTATTAGGCGTTACGGATAAAATTCACACTGCACACTTGATATTTTACAGCTGAAGTAAACTACTCACGAATAAAAATAAAAATCTAAAAATTCTTTACAGCACCAACTCACTGCGTTGTATATTTTTCAAAATAGTGATTAAGCAAATTCCTGACCGGATCACAATTAACAGGACGATCGACAGTGTTCACAGTTAAAATTATTATTTACTCTATTTATATGATATAAATATCAAGGTGTTCATAAATTCTAATATTTGGCCTGCTTTGCTATACAGTTTGAGCTTCATAAATCGACAATATGTGGCACAAGGACATTAACTTTTCTAACTGAACATTATGGCTGACCAGTAGTGACTTTATTTACTATTTGTGATAATAATGATAAGCGTATTCACACATCCACTGGTCACGTAAAAAATCCTTCACGCTGCTGAACAATTGGAAGCTCGACAGGGCTTGGGGGTGATGGATCGCGGTATCTAAATCAATCAGAAACGTTTATAATTTCTAAATTCCTTTCAAACTTTGTACATTAGAAATGCAAGTGCTACATCAAGAAAACTGAACAAAAATCATTTAAAAAGAGTATTAATAAATACATACCTCTGATGAGAAAAGTCGTGCCTGGGACCGGGTGACGAAGCCAATGCCCGAACCGCTACCAAACGACTTTTTTCAGTAACCTCCTTCGCAAGATACTGTTGAAGATGTAGTAGCTCTTCCCGGTCAGCTGAAGAGCGGCCGCCTGATGAACAAGATGAGGAGTAGGACGAGTGATAAGAATGATTTGGCTGGAGATTGTTGCGCAGTGTATCAGATCGCTTCCAAGGATCCCCACCACTACTATTGCCCGTTAATCTCCTATTACTGGAACTTATTACCTGAGATGGTATTATAACTTTGAGGCCTAGCCCCAACGCCTCCACTGTTGTCGTTGTGAAATGACGATGTCGCACGATTTCCTTGACCAAAACCATACACTGAAGGTGGTGGAGGCCGTTTATTACCAAAGAGGCGTTCTGTAGCTGATAAGTTTGATGTCCTATAAACAATTATCCAAAATTATGTCTAAAGTCACACTTTATATCGTGCATTCGTTGATTTTTAATGCTTTCAACAAAAGAAACTGAATGCTTTTTATGCAATATACCGACAAGAACACAAACTTTAGAAAACATAAAGCATTTATTCTGCAATTATGGAAACAATGAACTGATTATATTTTTGTAACTTGTTGTTGTTTTTATGACAATGGAATACTACTAACATGCATGATGACTGCAGAAGTGCAGAGTAGAGTATACCTCATGCAAGTATTTTGGTTCATGGAGATGGCGCAGTTTCTGGATAGCATTGCATCTTGCCCCTGCATTGTTTTCTGCTGCCTGCTGCTACTACTATTTTTTCAGAAGACAGGATTGACAGGAAATAAATTGAGCATCTCAATTTTGCCAAATTGCCGTTGCTAATGTCTGTCTTAAATACTGACGGTGTCAGTCAGTCTGACGCCATTGTATTCTACTCATTTCCCATCGAATTTGCTTCTCTTTAGGCTCTGTTTTGACAATAATTTGAATGCGACTTTTCGGTTCATTTTTTGGACGACTATGCCTTTTGCATGTAGATTGTAGAGTGCAGTTCTTTGTACTTGAAAATGTAAGGAGTCATTAAATTTTACTTTCCAATTGCAACATTCCATTCCAAAACGGCAAAAAATAATATAACTAACAGTGCAAAATTTAATTTAAGTTCGTGTGCAACGTTGGCAATAGAAAAACGAGTGCCTGGAAAAATCAGTTATGTATATTTTTGCAAGCTTGCATACAAAATTGTTCAATTTGGAGTTAATTTGTTGCTTAAAAGTTACAGCGAAAAGAAATAACAAACCCTTTATTTTGCATGAGGATTTCACGTCTAATATAATCAACTAAAATGATGATAAAAAACATATTATTCGCTCAATCATTAACTGAGACTGTTGTTTGTTCAGGGCAAAAGTGTTTAACAAAAACACGGATTTGTTTTTTATATGAATTGGCATATTTGTTTTAAAAATAAAAAAATAAGTCATAAAGAAATCAGTTCAAACTTTGATTTATCTGAAAGAATTTTTTGATCTCTCATATTACGACTCCATGGAAAAAATGTTTTTCATCATTAGTTATGAACTAGTTTTGTGACTCAATGTGTGTCGCGTTAGTCTCGTCGTTGCACTAACTGACCAGTGGAACAAACTAGGGCGCAAGTAAGTACAACTAGCTGTCATAATAAACTCTTTGTTATGTTACGTTCGTTCATCCATAAAAAATACTCAGCGCAGAGCTCAATTTTACTTGGATCATGAACACGAATATTTAAAAGCATATTGCATTGAAACTCTGTCTGACATGAGCAATACACGGTTCTAAACATATAATTAATTCAGAAGCTTCATTTTGAAAAAAATTGTTGTAATTAGTGTAAATAAATAAATATGTATTTTTTGACGGCTTGTTCGTTGCGACCTCGTGAGTCTATCGCGGCCCCTTCATCTCGGTTTCATTTTTTTTACGCTTTGCGATTTTTTTTAGTATTTTGAGCATAAAAACAGCATATTATTATAAGACACTAAATATTATTCATATCCATGCCTGATACCCGGTAAAGTCTAGTTTTTGCATGTTTGTCTGATATTTGAAAATAAAATATTTGCACTAGCGTCAAACATTTATGCATGTTTTAAAATAGCCGATAGTAACGTATCGTACTCTAACTAAAGTTATGCATAATTCAACATGCCATTTTAATGTAGTCATTTTCAAAGATTTCTTGCTGTTTATAGCAGAATAATTTTGAAGAGAAATTAAGAGGCAAGTACCTGACTTCTTTGGGTGGACAAACCCCAGCTAATGACCAATCGCACTGAAGTTTCTGCGACCCACTACTTTGAATAAAGGAGTGGCGACTATTTCCTCCACCAGTGGTAGAGGATGAAGATATAACTCCAGGTTTTCTCAGACTTGTCGTTCTTTTCACTGGACTTGCTGGGGTGCTTTGTACAAGGGCTGCAGCAGAGGAAGTGGACGCAACGGTTTTCCCTCCTATGTAGTTGGGATGATTGGTATATGACCTCTCTCTGGGATAACTGTTACAGCCTCCTCTTGCGTTAAGATCTAGTGCGTCTTGTTGATGAAAAGAGAGCCGGTTTGCTTTTGGATTAGTGGCAGGTAGCCGTACTGGGTTTAATGGGATTCCAGCAGCCCCATTTGATTTCGACAGTAATCTACAAATTGCCTTTGCCTTTTGGGAACGCTTTCTTTCTTCCTCAGGTTCCAACTGCGGTTCTTCCTCTGGGATGTATCGTTCAGGAATGTCAATTTTCTCTGGAGTGCCAAGAATTCGGTCTATGAGGTCTTCATTCAAAATCAAGGTCTGATGCTGTTGTAGAGGCTTTTACAGGGATCGGGCGACGACCGACGAAAAACTCAAACGGGTCCATTCTGATAATAGCATTGTCTTTTTCAAAGAAATTAACAATTCCCTCTCTGCAACCAGCTCGTTGCTTGGAAAATTTCAACAATGCATTTCACAGTTACTTTGAGATCAGATTACAACACAGCACTTTTAAATGTTCTCAAACAACATTGTTTTTATGTTACTACCATTAACGTTTTTGACAGTAAACTCGATTTTTATTGATGGACAGAGTTTCAACAGCTAAATGAACACTTGGAATATGAATGAATCACGCTGTCGCTCAGCTTCAACTTATCGCATTATGTGTGTATTCCGCACAATGCTATACTGTGAGAGAACTCATGCATGCAGTTGCTTATTGTTGAGTAATTTTGAAATTGTCACTGTAGTTTTTGTTGCCATTATTATCTTTGCATAACACACAAAATAGTGTTCTCAAGTTACGAGGAGGACCGCTACCAAAATGCACACCACGACAACTGCGACGACACACAAAAATAGGCCATTGAAGTGAAAGGGAAGGTATTTTAATTGACAGTCAAATATATTGCTGGGCCCTTCGTCGAATTTTATTACCTGAACGAACGTACGTACTATATGACATGAATTTAGTCACTTCTTATTTAATGAATAATATACTACCTAATAGGTAGTATGTTGAGTAATTTGAAATTGTCACTGTAGTTTTTGTTGCCATTATTATCTTTGCATAACACACAAAATAGTGTTCTCAAGTTACGAGGAGGACCGCTACCAAAATGCACACCACGACAACGTTGACGACACACAAAAATAGGCCATTGAAGTGAAAGGGAAGGTATTTTAATTGACAGTCAACTATATTGCTGGGTCCTTCGTCGAATTTTATTACCTGAACGAACGTACGTACCTATTATATATTATACTGTTGAAGAACGTTTCGGCCTGTTTGGAAAATACTATTGTTGTTGCCATACAGTATACTTTATCTCAATCTGCCAACAATGAATCAGCGAATTGTCATTGTCTTGAAAAAAATTCAAAATGTTGAGGGTTTTTATTTCTGTTGGAAGACATTAAACCAGGTATATGTAAAAGAATGAGTGATGTGTTCAATGTAATAATTAAATTCGAGCGACTTGAGTTTACAAATTATTACTTTTTCTGCGTAAATAGAAAAGATGAGCACTTGAAAGTCTTCTTTCGTTCCGTCGACCACACATACTCTCACGAAATATTGCACATGACAAATCCAGAGAAGAGGGTGACAATAAAACAATGCACTACTACAACAGGCTTACTACCATTATTACACGATTATTAGCTTGATTGCTGACAACTGCTGCAATAAGAAGTAGCAGAAGCAGACTTATCCATCGATACTTTTAATAGCAAAAAAGTAGTTTTTTCTGTCTTTTCTTTCGCTTCTAAAAAGTAAGTAGTAGTAGCGCAGTGCAAGAAGGCAATGGTGCTATTTTTTGACAGGTATGTAAATACACAGAGAAAAAGACGGATAGCAGCAGCGCCAGCGTTGTTTTGTTCATCTCTTCTTACATTTATCCACTCCACTTACATAACAATCATCCATGAAAGTACAACCAACTTTGAGCACATCATCGTCATCACCAAACCAAACTACATTTCCTCACAACACACAAAAACACAGGGAAAATAACGTCTAATAGTACACTTGACGTAAACCAAACCAGCAAAACAAAAGACGGCAAAAATAAAGCAGAGTTTCCAAGTTATAGTCGGTTCTTCCAAAATATACAAACAAACTACACACACAGTAACATTATACCTATATATATTTGCAAGAAACTCTCAAAATAATGACAGCTAATAACAAGTTATTATTTT
>JAANSP010000613.1:0-19763 GCA_036850745.1 Homidia socia | reverse complement strand
AAAATGCGTGTAGGCATGTACACGTTTATAGAATTAATCAAGGTAGTTTATAAGACAGTTTTTGTGTAGGTAAGTTCATCAAAAAGTTAGATGATGGCTTCGTTCATTTTCTTGCTATTACATACAAAGATTTACATGCATAAAACTTTCTCCTAAATACTAAATAGTGCACATAAATTCTGCACATGTCCTATAATAATAAACTTTTCACCGCATTTTGTTAGTAAAAGGTGGAGAAAGTATGCTTTGCATTTAAAATTGCATTTGTGGGGCGGGTGTATGTACAGTTATTTTTGTCTTATTTTACTGGTTTCTTTGTCGTTAGTTTATTTTTCTCGGTTTATTTGTACAACTTTCTTTGTAGTATGAATTCATTGATGTGGTTTTTCGCATAGGTATTTCTTGTGTTAGAACGTGAGGTAGGTAACACATTGATACAGTGTCCTTCTCTCGTTACAAAAACGGTAGGGTAGCCTAGTTTGTTTATTTATGAACATTATTGCACTTGTATTGCAAAAATTTGGTGAATGCCGAAAGGCATCTGCGTACACATATTTGCTCATCCAACTTGCATTTTTGTTGCTTATTATTATTACCACCACCACCACCCAACAACCGACCGACCAGTGAAGATAATTTGGTTTATTCACTATACTATACTGTAGTACCGTGTAACGAAGCAAACTTAATGGAATTTTAGATATTTCAGAGTACATTTTTGAATAAAATCCACGTACATTCTCAAATTTCTCTTTTTTTGCTTGCTGAACAAAATTTTTATCCAAGTATAAGTAGAGTTTGCGAGGAGCTGGCATTGGCGTTGCATTGCACGGAAAGTATTGATCACGTACTTTGTTTTTCTTGTTATCATAATATTACACTTTTCTCCATCAAGCTTCGCGTTTCCCTACGTCACACGTACAATCCAGCACTTCCCTTTCCTTATTAGCTAATTTAATATTTTCTTGTAGAATTGCAATACAGCTCATGTCTTACTTTCCCCTTCTAGACTAGAGGTATTAGGCATTTTTTCATAACTTAGAGTATGCTTTTTTGAGAAACCCATAATATTACAAAAATAAAATAGGTAGGCATACATAAACAAGCATATAGCCTATTCTGTATAGGTATTCATATATATTCTGTAAGTATTGAGCGTTGAAAGTATATAGAGCTGCCTCTTGTAATGATCTGAAAGATCTAAGAGAGAGCAGCTCATGAAATTCAACACTCATCTAGACAACGATAGTGTGAACTTGTGCGTACTCTTTGCTATTTCAAAGTAATGTATACAAAAAAGGAACTTTCCATCCTTTTTGGAAGTTGTGTATTATTTATTCTACTTATGGTAATAAAATCACCAACTTTCTCTTCAATACACACATAGAGCAACAGCAAACCGTATCTCTTTTCTGCAACTGTAACCACAATGCATGTGACGCATGACATAGATTTCATCTGTTATTCTGTCTATTACGCATCTCTTTACAAATACAAAGTAAGCAGGAATAAATCCTTCCCTTCTTAAGAAATACAAGATAAAGTTTTTTTAAATCATGAATATCTCTAAAGTGTTGTAGCCGTACTCAAGTTAACTTTATCACTTTTTAATTTCAGCTATCACACGGATATATTGTTTTAATATAAGCATGTTTACTACAAGAAAATTAACGTAAACATACAAACAGAGTACATATATACTTTCACTAATTGCCAAACTAAAATATAGCAAGTTCAAAAAAATATTTATACACTTCTCTACACATTTTGAGTCATCATGAATTTGGCGAAACTACTCGAAAAACTGATGATGTAAGCGAGAATGATGAGAACGCAAGCCGTTTGAATGAGCTGGATATGGTAAAATTAGTCAAAATAATATGGTACATAATATACATATACCTACTTAATTATAATATATTATATGAAATGATAAATGTGTAAAAAACAAAACAAGTTTTAATTGTAATACAAACAAGATTTTAATTTACTATTGCCATTACTCAATTTAAGTTTATATACAAAAATATGTACTAATAGTTGTAACTATAAAATACAGAATATTATTATTATTATACTCATATAATTTAAGTTTATATACAAAAAATATGTACTAATAGTTGTACTACTATACAATACAGAATATTATTATTATTATACTTCGCTGTTTTTTGTACGTGTGTGGTTTATCACAATGTGGTGGGTAAACGGGAAATTTATGATGACCAATAATTGTGTTTTAAAAATCGTGTGTGTGAAAACAATAAAAGTTATCTAAAAAAATAAAAAGAAATTATAAAGCACAAACAATAAAATTTATGAAGCGTTTGTTTGTTTTAATTTGGGTGCATGCTTTCGCTTTTCATATTGTACAAACTTTTCATTGTTCCTTCAAAGGACTGTACTGGAATACGAAAAGATTCAAGCAACCGAAAATTCCCATGAAGGTTGAAGGTAAAGTACTTGCTTGTCTTTATTATCCATGTGAGAACACAAATCCCATGTCTTTGTTTGTTGAGCCAGGTTAGTAAAGCATTTCGTGCAGAAAAAAACACACTTTTTTGCAAGTGTACTGGAATACGAAAAGATTCAAGCAACCGAAAATTCCCATGAAGGTTGAAGGTAAAGTACTTGCTTGTCTTTAGTATTATCCATGTGAGAACACAAATCCCATGTCTTTGTTTGTTGAGCCAGGTTAGTAAAGCATTTCGTGCAGAAAAAAACACACTTTTTTGCAAGACAAGCATCTAGGAAGAGGAGCATTGTGTACACCTTACTAGCTAAGAAGCACATTCAATTCACAAGATATCCTCAGACCATAATAAATCAAAAGTTATGACGGTAGTTAGTCAAAAAACATTTTAAAAATAATCTTTCATGATACAATACAAGTACCTCCTGAAACTGAATGCATTTCGTACGTTATCGTTGCCGAACCGAAATGTGCTCCATAAATTTTCATGCACACTCACCACCATCAAGTCTACAATCTTCGATACCCTAAATGCCTATTAACTTGTATTACTACTGCCATTGTAGTATATCTACTACTGGAGCTGGCACTGACAAAATCGCATGTTATTATGCATCCCATTTCTAATATCTCCAAACTTATCATTTTTACGGCTATTTCACAGGTGATTAAACTTTAAATAGAATGGTGGTGCTGGATGTGGGGGCTGGCTAGGTCACTTGTTGGTTTACAGTGGTGAGCTCCAAACGTTCGCCAAGTTTTTATCAGTCCAGCCCATACCACCACCACGGCAATAATCGTAGTCTTTATGAGGGTAATATTGGAATATTACATGAACCTTATAATCTCAAGTCAATACCGCCGGTATTTGAGTCCAGACTTCAGGGTCGACTATTTTTCACTTCAATTTGCTACCATGAATTACTGTGAATACTCCACCTTATTTTTTCACTTCAAATTTTTTGACTTTATTATCTACATCCTCTCCTGAAACAAAAAGTATAAAATATTTTATGTATTATGATGATGAATATGTTGTGCAAAGGAATTTGAAATGCATTGAGTAAGCACTAAGACTCCTAGTCTCTAGCTTATGTTTACATACATCATGACGGAAAAGTTAAAGAGGGAGGTGATGATGAATATGTTGTGCAAAGGAATTTGAAATGCATTGAGTAAGCACTAAGACTCCTAGTCTCTAGCTCCTAGCTTATGTTTACATACATCATGACGGAAAAGTTAAAGAGGGAGGGATTTGATATGACAGCAAGGTGTTTTGTTTTCACATCAGTATTACATCTAGTTTGTGCCTGCTACCTATGCTTGTATCCATTTTTAACAGATATCGCTTAACCTTACAACAATGAGACATTAACAACAGCCCATTACTCTTTGGGTATTATGGAAAGAGCACTAAAGGACAAATGAAAGACGGTATTGGGATTGGGAATGCTAGTTTATCTCTTGTTTCCTCCGGAGAGAGTCGCAAACGCTGCTGGTGTACACAAATAAAAGTGCATTTTCATCAAAACCAAAAGCTCTTGTGTATACTAACATGCATGGCCTGTGTAGGACCATGTCTGTCTGAAGTAAACGCTTTGCGTAAGGGACCCCGATATTTTTCGAACAAAAAGGGTCATTTCTTGGAAACCCGTGAATTTACAAAATTGCAGGTCAGATTTTTTTTCTTTGCTTTTTTTGTTGAAAACTTAATTTTGCAACGGCCACTAACAGTTCCAGTTGACCTTGACAGTTAAAATTTTGAACACTTAGTACGTAGTCGTTGGGATAGCCGATCGGGTCCGGACGAACGGACGGACGTCATGCAGGTAAAATTACCAAAATAAAGGTTACACCATTGTGCACCTTAATAACGATAATGATTCAAATAAATGCTGGTTTCTTGGGTTAGGAAATTGCTAATGGGAATACGTAAACGACTATTGTTGTCGGCTATATAACGTATGCGCGTATATTTTAAAAATATTGGTTAGCTCCCTTCTTCTTTTGTGGTGGTCGTTTTGAAAGGTAACTGAGAATAATACGCCAGTAAACGACTCCACAAAATGGATACTAAACATTCTCTCTAGACGATTTTCAGAACACTAGGAACCTACTTCCTTTCCCATGGATCACTACAGATATACCGGATTTTTCGCTATTTTTGTGCAATGATGCCCCAGAGATATAAATGCCTTTTACACATTTGCAATCAGCAAAGTTTCCAAACCCCATGTCTACAGTCCGATAATAAAAGAAGAAAACATCTCTTTGCTGTTTTTCTCTGTAGTAAACGTCGCCTAACTGTCGATACTGATTTCCAGGAATGTGCATTTATGCTAATACACATAGTGCTTATCAGTGGAAAAAGAATTCACAAATGACTTGCAAATTTTTTTTCGATCTCATGTTTAAAAAAATTTCTCCAGGAAATACATTGTTACATGGAAAGAATTCGTTCATCAGAAGCAACACGATGACGATGAAAATGTTATTGATGAAGGCAATGTTTTTGTTTTTTAAGCTTTTTCCTCTAGGCTAGTTTTTGTCTACAGTGACAACAGACAGTACTTAAAACTCCAGCCAATTTACCATATTACCATAAGGGAATAAAAATACCGAAATTCCTAGTTTCGTTTTAGGAATGCACCTGTGTGTTCCAAATTTGTTCCAGAAACTGCACTTTTATTAAGCTATGTGAACAGTTGATCATGGTCAATCCTGTAGACAAACAGTAAAGGTGCAATGACCAGATGAGATTTTTCCGAAAACAGTTTTTTGGATAGAATTTTTCCTTTCAACCAGAGCGAAAGTACAGTAAGCATCATCACATGCAATACTTTGTCATGTTATTATTAACAATGTTGTTGTTCATGTTGCGACATAATTTTCTTATGGGTATGTTTTAACAATGCAAAACTTTTCTGATATATGCTTGATTGCGTTATATTTAAGAAATAGTGCTAGTTAGCAGCACGCCACACGCATTTACTTGTTAGTAGTGGATCAGTGCGACTGTATTTATGAATGCGACCGTCTGCAACTTTTATTGTGATGATATCTATAATCAAACAGAGAACTAAAGAAAGCAAAATATAAAATACAAGCTACCATTCACCCAAAATTGGAAAACCCGATGGGCTATAACATATAGGCTGTTGTTAACTAAAAAACAAGCAAAGAATAATAAACTTTGGAAAAAAGATTTCCCCGGGTGGTAGGTATGAATATTGTAAGCTTACGCTGTTGCACAAGTCTGAGTTTTATTTACTTTCTTCAGAGAAAATGCATCTAGGGAAGTTGCTGCTGTGACCAAGAATATAAAAAGTAGAGATATAGAACATACATGCCTCATCAATCAGGGGAACCAAGTAAATAAACGGAAATTAAATAAAGTTTGAGCTGGTAAATGAGAAAGACATTAAGAGGCTTTAGCTATTTTTTTTCTCTCGCCATCATGATGTTTGCTGCCCAATACGGTTAGCAGGTCAGCCAGCCATCACATTATTATTTTTATTGCAGCTCCGTTCTGCTCCTGTGCTTATTTTCTTTTCTTGAGCAACCTGGAGACACGTTTAGGGGAAATTTCTCATGAGACAGAAAAGAACTAGCAAAGTTTTACGAGGTGTTGTTTTTACCACCGCTTATTGACATATGCTTACTGACTAGTATAGGTTTGGTAAATCTGAAAGAAATATGCTGACTAGGAATAATAATAATACGTAACATGTCACGAAACTGCTGGTCATTATTATAGACAAAAGTTACTTTCGTGTGGATAGGTATTTAATGACTATATAAACTTGGTTAGTGGTTTAGGTGGTTAAATGACTTGTCCACACGTGCTAGTATCATTAAATAATATGGACTGTGGTAAATGAGTAACTGTATATTGAATTGCATCCTTTGTCCTTCCGCCAGCCATATTGGAGCTAATTTGGCGTGCGACGTTTACGGGGTGCCACATGGCCATCTTTTGTTTGGAAAAGAAACTACTCAAGCTTGTGGAGAAAGTACTTTTGGAGAAAGTCAAAAGAGCAAATAAAATAAACTACTCAAGCTTGTGGAGAAAGTACTTTTGGAGAAAGTCAAAAGAGCAAAACTTGAATGAGAGCTGTACATTCTTTGTGCCTTTTGACGATAGATGACACAACTTGTTCTATACCATTTCAGTTGTAACGTTACTTAAATGCTGTCGTTTTCCAAGTTAGTTAATGAATTCTGAATGAATAGCAGGCGTAACTTGTATCAATGCATTTTTGCAAACATTGAGTTAAAAAAATGCTAAACTGGTTAATTATTAAGTCTTCGCGCAGTCTTAACAGTTCGGTAGATCAACGTTGCATGCACAATCAAAATCATTTATTTAAGTGACTTAGAATACGTTACCCCAGATTTCGTTATAATTTAGTAAATGCTTTGAGTAGTGCCATGTTTCAGCAAACTCGGACATACGGAATATTTTTTTTAACAAAATATGATGCAAAATATTCAATAAGAAACTTTTATGCGTTCTTATGCACGCAAAGTTTTACAATATCTGCAGTTTATTATTATTATTTTTCTTTTTTGTGTGTTTACACTTTTTTCAAAAAGGGTGTAGTTGAGGTTGCATTGCCGGGTTATACGCATGCAAAGTATAGCTTAAGCTTTCTTGCCCCGATCAATCCACAAGCATCTTTTAACGTAGTGTGTATACTGTATATTTATATACATCTATATAGTAATCATAAACAAAAAGAATTGGCAGAGAGATCGAATATGGAAAATGATGATGATAATACAAAGAAGATGTTGACTTTTTTCGTCTTTGGAGTCTCATTCCATGTGTGCAGAGAGGGAGATTCTGTGTACAATATCAAAGTGGAATGATGCCTTCATACACTGCATTAACTGTTCTGTCAAGGTCTTCATAATGGAAACTAGTAAGTCATCACGAACAGAAGGAGCACGCTGATATCTAGTGAGTGACACATTACCCAAATGTTTGCTGAAAGATGAAAAAGGACTTGTAATTCGTCGCCTCATCTAACTCCAAAGAACACAACGCGCGCGTGTTGTCTGTATATAGCCTACATCATGCATACTTTCCTTCTACCAACTATTATACACGTACCTCTTTACATTGACAGGAAACATATCACGATTTTTTTGCTAGAAAAATATCTCAATTTTGTCTTTATGAGATGCTTTGTTCTATAAACTACATTGTTCTTTGTGATGTGTAGGCTCAAGAAGCAAACTTTTTGCATTTTGGAAATTTTGTATATTCTGTGCATTTATTTAAAGAGCTTTTGTGTGCACGTAATACCGAGTATATACATAGTATAAACTCAAAGCTACACCTACACAATTTCATGCATCATCATCTTATCATCAACGTATCCAGTTTGATTAAAGTGAAATTCAAAAAGTTGTTCAAATTCAGGAAAGCTTTGTTTTTCATTTGATACAACAACAACAACAACACAGCCACCAGCGCCATACTCATTCACCACACTAGATATTCTGATTGGATACCATATTTACCATGTCATATGCGCCTTAAAAAGGGCACTATGATATCTTCTTTTTTGTACTTTTTCTTTCTTTAGAATTTAGAAAGCGTAGGATTAGCTACTTGCTGCTACTATTACTACTACTACAACAACAACCAGTAGTACAACTGCACATTGAGCATATAACAGCAGCATTTTACATCATGCATACATGTTACCTCGTTGTTCACTTGCTTCCTTCTGCTACTTTGACAGTTTGATTGTGTTTTGCTTCTTCTTCATCGTCTTCTACAATTGCCTATTTTGCCTCTTGTACATTTTGGAAAATGCTCTTTTTATTTTTCGCTGTAGTTTGTCGAGTGTTTTTGGAGAACTGCTGCTGCTGCTGGAAGAGAGGATGATGACGATGATGTGTAGGCATACAATTTCACACAAGATAGACCATACTTTTTCTTCTCATACGTATGCATTTTTAAGTACCTTTTCATTCTTGTGTATTTCCGCACGGATGCAAAGAAAGGAAAACATGGTGGAGAGAAAAAGTCTTGTTCAAGGAGAAAGCGGGCGCATATACACATTATGGGCTACTACTACTACTACGTGTTATTTACGTAAAATGCATTTAGGTATTAGTCACACACGAAAAGACAAAGACTGCAATAAATATATAATCAGAACAACAACAACACTCTGACTGTTTGCTTGCTCCTTTGCATTCTCATTTAAAACAAAAAAGAGCATACTTGATCGCGTTACATATTGTTTGGTAGAAGCAGCAAGAAGAAAAGTGTTTTTGAAAAGCTCTTTATTTCTTAAGCGAATGCAATCGAGTAGTTAAAGTGGCTAATTGTAATTCTCAAATGCAAACACGAACAAGGATGAAGTACTTTATGGAGGATTACTTTATACAGCCACGACAGCTCTTCTTCCATTCTTTTTCTTGTAAACTTTTCTTTGGGTGTTCCTCTGACTTGATTGCCGCGTTTCTGTTCTTCTCATCAGCATTTCAGCTAAAACTTATGACAGCTATTGAGTAAATATTTATGTATAATAACTACTTTTATTTTATTGTAATAATAGTGATTCTGCTGCTGCTGCTGCTGGGAACAAGGAGGTAGGGGGAGGAGGAAAAAGTTCGGGAAATCGATACCTTTTCCATACTATTATTATTGTTGCCTACTTCAATTTAGGTGATTCGTGGGGATTGCTTTTCCTGGCCGTATCCATTCACAGAATATGATGATGGTATTGATGGTGATGCTCAATATTTTCAAAAGAAACCATAAACCCTAAAAGACAGGAGCATGGGAAAGATGGTGGAGTGGGTAAAAAAAGGTGGCTGTGTAGCTGTAGGCTTGTGGGCGGAAAATGAATAATGTAGTTGAAAGAACACAATAAAAAAGTAAAATACAAAATAACAGTATGGATCCTAACCCAAACTTTTGTACGATTTTTTCGTATAAATAAATTCATTGAACTAACCCTTTGATCTGGGACTAATAAATGGCTTCTAGTCCACAAAGGTTATCTTGTGGATATTTATTATTGAGAACAGACAGTCAACCCTTTATTGCGGGACTTGTGATTTATCGTGAATTGTTGTTGTTGGTGTTGCTTTTCGCAAGCACTCTTGTTGTCTTTCATTTTTTGCTAAGCGTATTTATTCTGGGCTATTGTTTTTCAACTTCTGTAACAGACTATTATGCACATTGCAATCCTGCATTAATTCGCTTACACCGAAACTTTGTTTTAAAATTAATAATGCTCGTTAAATAATTTCCTCTGCTGTACACAACCCGTCTAGAAATTTAAAGGGCAGGATGTACACGAAATGTATGTAACAACGTTAAATACGTAAATAGCGTTTCCCTAAAACGCCAGCTATAAATGCGTTTGCTCGTTTTCATGTCACCTGTCATAATGCTGCTAACACTAATAACATTGTTCGTTCGCTACTAATTTTACCCACAAAGATGAATTCGTCCATTTTAATAAATTATGACATGTGTAAAGTATATAACGCAAACAAGTTAATAAGGATGATGGGTACCTGAAAAGAGAAAGATGGTTTTGCATGTTGTGTTAGGTTGAGTTCATGTCAAGCTCCTGTTGAGCCTGTGGACTGACGGTATACTACCCTGATTATTGCTGTCTGCCTAATTGATAAAAATATACTTTCCAAATGGCATGTTATGAAAAGTCTGGAAAGTGGGAGTGTGGGAGTGTGGGAGCGTGTGCGGTCCAGATGCTGTACATATGTCTAGACTTAATATAGCCGGACTTTGATCTATAAAAACTCTCTTTATTTACTTGTCATTTTTAATTAACTTCACGAGAAAAACGGTGCGTGGAAATTCTACTAGATCTTGAATAAGTATACACATTACGTAGTTTTACAATGAGAGTAAAGTTGAAACAGTATATTTTTAGTTTCGAAATAAGGTATAGTACACTTTTCAAATTGCTGATTAAATTTTACTAAACTCGTTTTTGTCATCAGTAAATACTCAACAACTCATCAGACATTTTGGCCATGAAAGCTGTTTGACTGAGTTATTTCAACAATTTCTAACAGACAAATTGCAAAAGAGAAAGACCTCACATTACAATTTTAAAATTAGGCCATTAAAAGGAAAATTAATTTGTTTATATTTTACTTGATTTTTCCTTCAGTAGCGTAATTAAATTTAAAACTTTTTTATCATTGAATTTACCTACTCGTCTATAAGCCTAAGTTTGGTTTAAGTAAAAATCAGAGTTATATAGCCAAAGTAGGTCATGCCAAGTATCCGTGCAATTTTGAAGTTATATGGTATATAAACTTATAATAATCTATGTTTGTTTATATTTTACTTGATTTTTCCTTCAGTAGCGTAATTAAATTTAAAACTTTTTTATCATTGAATTTACCTACTCGTCTATAAGCCTAAGTTTTGTTTCAGTAAAAATCAGAGTTATATAGCCAAAGTAGGTCATGCCAAGTAGCCATGCAATTTTGAAGTTATATGGTATATGAACTTATAATAATCTATGCAGACAGCCTTGGCAAGATATTGTGTTGTAACTTCCCAACCAATTTGTCTATGGAATCTGGAATATAATGAGCTCAGATTCCTGTTGAATTTTTCCTGCACTAGGTATTTGGATTATTAGAACCATTACTACAGTATTGATTACCACTTTCCAAAAGTGTGCGCACGTAACAACATGGCCACAAATATGAGAAGTAGTGACAGTAATGGTTTATATTGTAGCTTCACAGACACAAATTACATTAAGGAAAAAACTGAGAATTTTAAATGACAAGAAAAAGTGCTACCCCAGAATGCTGCAGGTAAAAACATTATTATCAAACACGTGCTTGTGGTTTTTCTATGCAATAGCTAAAGTGAAAAGGTCTATGATGGTATAATGACGATGATGATGACAAAAACTCTAATCAGTAGTTGTTGTTGAACGTCAACGTACAATACACCACTACAAGCAAGTTTGCTAAAAAAAACTCAAAAAAGAACAAGCCAATTTAACGAACGACACAGAAAAGTTGTTGAGTGACGGCATCTCGCAAATGAGATTAGTTTTAGGGTACAATCAATTGTGCCATTATTACTTATGGTTTCAACTTACCTTTAAACTTTATGATCTCATCCGTTCCAAATATCTGCGTAGCAGGCCCACCACCACTACCGTCACATTCCGCTGTAATTTTATGACGGGTGAAAACTTTAACTCATATTACCAACGTCATTGTGCTCCATTGCTTCAGTAAACACGTGATAAATCCTGAGACGATTTTCTTATGTCAAGAAGTTTGAGAATCCATTCATTCTTCCATTGTGTTTTTGACATATTATCATTCATCCACTGCCTGCCATCAACTGTACAACAACAAGATTTTTTTGTATCCTTATCTTTCATCCACTAACAAAGACGGCAGAGCAAAGATGATGATGATGGTGACCATGAACAGGGCTCCACTAGTTCCACAATGAAACGCATGAGAACCTGCATTAATATCATTTCATTGTTGCATGCATGTATGTTTCGTGGCGGCGATCACCACCACCACTACTGGTGGCCTCTTGAGTGTATGCCTAAAATTCAACATGTGACTGTGTGCAGATGAAATATTATGACATGGTGAGAAAATGAGTTTGAAAAGGAAGGAAGGAAGGACGGAAGCAGCTTATGGATCTACCACGTTCACAGTTGACGGGAGTCACATTATTCTCCTTTCAGTAGTGCAAGTCATGGTCTACATTATTTTTTGTTAATTCATTTAAGTAGTAGTGTTCTTGAGAATAACAAGGCAACAGGGGAGTTTTGTAAATGGAGGAGCTCAGAAAGAAAGTCTGCAGACATGATACACGATAAGGGATAGAAACCTCCTTGGACAAGATAATTCGTTTTATACATAAGTAAATGAAATGAAAAGCCAAAGACAAGGAGTACTTCAGTTTCCCGTTCTACATGCTTGGCTTGGCAAGGCTTGGGGAGTAGCCTCAGGAATGCTTCCTTCACAAGTCTGATCTTATACATTTGTATATAGTCTGTGTGGTAGTGAAGAAAGTATAAGAAGAAATAGTGGAGCCTATAGTATTCCCAGCTCAACTGATTAAACATATCAGAAGAGCAATGGCTTTGTCATCGCTCAATTACAGCAACTACCTCGTCTAGCTCGCATGGAAAGAGAAAGAACGCTGAATTAAATATAGGTAGTTACTCACAAATATTTAATTCCTCTAAAATTTAAATTTAAAAAATGGACACGACTTGCAAAAGTCAAAATGTACATACCCATACCTGCAGAAAACTCACATCTGCAACATTTTCCTTGCTTGAAAATATGAAATTTCAACAACATGTCACCTGAAAACCAAGAAAATGTAAGAAAAGTGTATTAAAATACAGCGAGCTTGGCGTGCGGCAGTGCATAACAGACTTTCTTGTAGTAAATTGCATCATCACATCCTATTACTTTTACTTGCCATTTTGTAAATGTTTGCTAACTTTATCTTATTTGCACTTGCTTCAATATTCTTTCAAGGTTGAGCTCAGAAAAAAAATAATTCTCATCCTATTATAAAAGCTTTTTATTCCCGTTATTGGTATGTTTTTAGGACTATCCACCTACACAAAAATTAGTTTGTTAATTATATTGTGTTTTTATGATGATGATAATGGTGGTGATGAGAAGTAGGACACTGAATCGATTCTTTCCATTTTATTTTTTCCCTCCCAAATATATTCATCGTCGTGCCTTACCTTTCTTATTTGCAATGAAGTATCCATTAGGATCAAATTTACGTTTGGAAAGCTATTACACTTTTTCCCAACTTACCCTTCTCTCCCGACCCGAGTGAGAAATCGTATTTGCCTACACATAATCTCCTTCAAAAGTTCAACACGACAATGCCATTTGCGCTGATTAGTCAATGAAAATACTAGCATTTGTACTTTCGCTGATTGGCCAGTCTTTGTCAAACACTTGATTTTTTTCCCTCCCACATATATTCATCGTCGTGCCTTACCTTTCTTATTTGCAATGAAGTATCCATTAGGATCAAATTTACGTTTGAAAAGCTATTACACTTTTTCCCAACTTACCCTTCTCTCCCGACCCGAGTGAGAAATCGTATTTGCCTACACGTAATCTCCTTCAAAAGTTCAACACGACAATGCCATTTGCGCTGATTAGTAAATGAAAATACTAGCATTTGTACTTTCGCTGATTAGCCAGTCTTCTTTGTCAAACACTTGAGAAATCATTAACTTTGATTTTTCCAGTGTTTCTGTATATCACATTATTTACTTTTATTGCATTATATGTATAGTACTTCAATGACTTGTTAGAGCGTATACATATATCTGAAGTTGTATAATAAAAAATGTAACAAAACAATCAGTTAAAATGTAGATATATTTCTTTTTCTTTATTTGTTCGCATTAAACCATTTCAATATAATAATAATAATATATATAATGCTTAAAATACATAGTAGTAGTGCAAAGCGCACATGATTTTTTTAAATACAAAGAGAAATTTAGTTGTAGACGTTTATTTTTAGACACTTGAATATTTATTATATATTATATTATATATATATTTCTATTTTCTTATATTCCAGGGAATAATTGAATAATGCAATAATATTCTCTTATCACAATCTCATTTTGAAGGTTTACCAAACCATTAGTTTTCTTTGCTGACACATCATGTCTGGAAATCCTCACTGTGGATTTTTTTGTCGATCGTTCTATTGTTGTGGCGGATAGTATTTTTCAGGATCTATTAAAAATTGAAATTCAGCCACTCAACACATACCGTAATAAATCATTCATGCTGGTATTGTAACATAACAGGTGGTAAGATAAGGTAGAAGAAGAATAATAATATGCATATAACCTATAATGCATCATTATTTTTTTCTCAGTATAAAATCGTGGCATTGACTTGTCCTTTCCCTTCAAGTCTGACTACTATACTGACAAGATGGAGATCAGTTACTCCTCTTTTGCTTTTCAAGTAAAGACCAACATTATTCTTCATCCAGAAGAAAGTAGTACAAGATACGTCAATGACTGTGTAATAATTGACATGCCTAGACAAAAGGGCGAACGGTTTACACCACTTTTCAATATAGATTTCACTGTTCAATTTAGTTTAAACATATCCTATAAATATCTGACTTCTGCCGTTTAAAAAACAAGTTTTTCCAAAGTCTCCCATAAAGTCAAAAAATATCGATAACAAAACAATTAATTTTCGCTTTTTTAAATCCACTTTTAACGTTATAATCTCAACATACCATCGTTTATACTTATATTTCTTATATTTTAGATCTAATTAAATCACACGCCTATACTCATTATGATTAAATCGTTTACCCGACTTGCTTAAATGTAATAAATTCAACGTATAAAAAATTAATCCGCTAATATATTATAATTTTATCCACTATCCACCATCACGGTTTTCCCCAGTACGTTATAGTTGCAAAACCCATGCAGTGGAATTGTGATCAACTGATCAAGTTTTACAGAAGGTAAGGTAGAATTGTATAAGGCACGTATGTATAAAAAACATTTTCCACTTTGTGTATCTGTATACATTTACATCTGAAATTTCATTAATTGCACTAATATGTGCATAAACTTGATAACGCTTTTTCCACTAACCGAATGTAATATCGAATGTTCAAAGTTACCACACTGGACCACCAAGTTCAATATACTGCATCTTTTTCAAACGCCCCCATAAAATAAGAGAAACCTCAAAATGTGGTAGCAATTGGTTTAAAAGGCTTTTTGCT
The DNA here is from genome assembly GCA_036850745.1 of Homidia socia. Taxonomy (NCBI): domain Eukaryota; kingdom Metazoa; phylum Arthropoda; class Collembola; order Entomobryomorpha; family Entomobryidae; genus Homidia; species Homidia socia. The sequence continues at coordinate 4,479 of JAANSP010000613.1, read as the reverse complement.
TTTGGATTCTTAATTTATTTTGAATTCCTGGTAAACATTCTGGTCATGTCCTAGTAAAGTTGACTAAATTCATAGAACAAAATTAAATAATGGGCATGAGGAAAATGTTTAGATAATTAGCAACACGTCCAAGTTACAAAATGCAACTGAGCTGGATTAATTAGCGATTCGGAAAAAAGGTAAAGCCATCGCTCATTAATTTCCAAAATAATGTTTTGGTAGTTTTTTCATGCCCAGTTTAATATATGAGCTTTTTATGTATATGCAGGTATTGTACGTAATATTTTTAATTTTATAATATATTGTACGTAGTGTATATAAGTAGTTGTGACAGTAATTGGACCTTATTAGTTAATCAGCAGAAGACAATGCATTTTATGCCCGTTTTTTGTTACTTGTTGTTTGCATGCGTTGACGTGATCACAATTACTCTCATTCAAACGTCACCCAATTAGTCCTAACGTCCAATAACGTCCTCGTTTTGAAAACACGCATCGTAAACATCATTAGTTATTATTGGTATAACCGTAATACAAGTTGCTACAGTTTGCTACATGTTTGCTGGCACTATTTATTTGCCTATGCATAAAAAATGTTCAAAAGTTAACACGCATCGTAAACATAATTAGTTATTATTGGTATAACCGTAATACAAGTTGCTACAGTTTGCTACATGTTTGCTGGCACTATTTATTTGCCTATGCATAAAAAATGTTCAAAAGTTGAAAAAACAAGTTTTTATTTACAATGTTCAAGAATGTAAAGAAGTCTGCGTACGAATCCTATTTTGTTAAAGTGTGGGAATATTTTGCTACATTTTTTCTTCTTCTTAAAAGCATCTTCACATCATAAACGATTCCGATTCCAATTTAAAGTTTGGCAAGAGTACACGAGTAGATATAGTATGCAAATGTGTTTACACTTTGAGTTTTATGTTCAATTTTGAATTGAAGCAATTTCAAAGTTTCAATGACTTTCACCGAGTTTTTTGTAGAATTGGCAAAACTGAAAAGTGAATAGATTGCAAGATTTTACATTTGTACAATTATTTATTACCCATTTCAAGAATTTGCGTCATCACGTAAATGCCAGTGACTATCTGTAATAAATACCTAAAATGGTAGTACGGTTTTGTACGATGCGATTTTTTATGCGTGCAAATATTTAACAACACCATATTTTTCGTATGTAGGTAGGTAGAGAATATATTAAACCTCCTCCCACAATCCATGTACCATGTACATACAATCAATCAAAATCAAACCTCATCAATTTTTTATACGTTAGAGCGACCAAAGTTCTATAAAAGTAATGAAAGCAAAGATTATTTACGGCTGCCTCTCGCTTGTGCTTTCTCCAAAGTGAAAGATGCTCATTTTCTTTGCATTTTTTATTGCCAACATAAACGAAACCACTCACACATTCCATTCCCAATGAAGGTGAGCCTGGATGGATGGATCCCATCAAAGATTTTCATTAATATTTTCACTGAAATAATATATGGCTTGCAAAATTACAACACTAGTACTCATCCAATCATCTAAAGCAAAAAGCCATCCTCATGAAAGCTTCTTACGAAAAACGGAGAGATATTCAACACGTTGCATTATTCAACTACGTCACTCTAATGCCAAGAACAATTTGCCAGAAGCGCTATACATACATTTACAGTGTACGCGTGTGTGACATGTCGATGTCGAGATGTGGTAATAAAGTGATATTTTTCGATTCCCAGCGTGCACGTATCAATTTGCTCAAAAAATTATTTGTGAAAGTTAAATGAGTATATGCTGCTAGAAATATCCATCCCTCAAGTTTAATCACTATTATGCAGAATCATGCAACACAAGTTATAAGGGTGACTACATGGAAAACAATGCAAAACGATGTATCTTTGATTTTGATGGTCTAGCAAATTTCCAGAAATCTAATAGGTTGCTATCTATTCATCTAAAAGTAGATTGAGGGAGTAGTGAAGCGAGATGTAAAAGGCTGTTTTACTTACAGAAAACCCACGCGTGAGCAAGTGTCATCGACAGAGACAAAGGGCGCACAATAAAGCGAACAACAAATGAAGATTTCCAACTTTCAAACCCACACCAAAACTCCTGTCGGCATCATTAATATTACATACATGAAAGAATAATGTACTCAAATAACTGGTTAGAAATAAATACGTTTTCCTTGTATTCTCTCAGTTGACAACATAATAATCACAGAGCATACACATGTACAACGAGCATACGTCATTTCCGATTTCTCTTGCTGCTAATATTACACATTTTATTGATAAATGTCTACCTATTACATGGAGAACATGACATAAATATGGCGGCTCTACTCCTGCTATTTACGTGTATCGAGCCATTATAATTATAATACTTCATTTCGTTGGTAAAATATTAGTTCTGAGTGAATTGACGACATGCTTTTTACACCTATTGTTCACTTTCAATAAAATCTATGACATATCGAGTACAGACGACAGACGGATGCTATTATTTTTGTCTTCTCTCCTCTTCTTCCTTTTCTTCTCCTGAACAGTAAAATGTATACCTAGTAGCGTTATATATAATGCACGCCTGTATTCTGATAAAAATATTATTATGGAACCATTATATTTATTATAAGAGGTGAAATATTGCTCTGTGGAATATTGGAATTCTCGCTATATGAAACCAAGTGGTTGCGGTAGTGTATATATTTTCTGAGTCATTGATTTTTATGAACGAGAAGATAATGTACGTGTTGAATGAAACTTGGCGGCTGTGTATACAAGTAGGTAGTTATTATACTACTACAAGTTTTTTGTTGGCTATTATTTTTATTATTAATACAGGCCTTTTCTTTGGCACAGTTAAAAGAAATGCTTGAAAAAGCATTTAGTGTGCAGCATTATTTATGTTTACAGAAACACACACGTTTCTTTTCAGTGCATAACGGAAATAATGTATTATGTTGTATACATGTCATTAAATGGAATTCAATGCACCAAAAAGTACACTGGGGACCGGACGATGGGTTGGGAAAGTGGTTTTCATCACATCTTTATACTCTTTGTGTGAAAAAGTGTCTCAAGTACAAACTGATTCTTCGCAGCAGACTTTCTGCTGGACCTGTGTCTTCTTCTTTCTTGCTCTTTTTGGAAAGAAATTGCTCTTGTAGTGTAGAAAAACACTAGATTATCATGATGAAGATGATATATGTATGTTTTTTAAAAAACCTTCAAAGGTTGAACGGGGATGGCATGTAAAAATTATTACAAACTGAAATTACTTTCTTTTCTCATAATCTGAACTTGTAGGGGGTATAATGAGTTTCATCTCCCGTCTCATTTTTGTTTCCATATTGCTACTAACTGCCAGTTGGCTGCTGTTCATTTTGTTCAATATTTAATCCAAAGTTTTTTCAACGTACACGTTTTTTCTCATGATCATGATGACCCATATTTTATGGAAAACACTCTGCGTTATCCGCATTTCTACATATCACAATATATTAAATTCCTATATCGTATTATATATAACCTTGCCTATCTGCATATGCCTGCATATAATATATATTCCATTCATACACGGTCATCATCACATGTTCAAAATCACTCACATAAAAATTATACTAACGATAAGTTATTATTATAACGAACAAGTACAAACAACATCTCACTGGTTAACGCGTGTAATGTGTGCTTTATTACTTGCGTAGTTGGGATGAAGGCCGTTTATTTCTATTATGTTGTCTCTTGTCTCCATCAGTGTCATATTTCTCTCTACCAACAATATATATTGGTGCATCACATTACGTGGACCACTGTACAGCTATAATTACGCACAGAAAACCGAACAATGCCATTTCTGATGGACTTTTCCTGGATCCTTGCACACACTCACACCACATATTATTAGTTACATGATCAGTATAACTACTCATTTTATTGGTGGTAGATTCCTCGCAGCAAAAAACACAATAATAATAACAATACGAGAGAGAACAGAAACTGGTCTAGTGTTGACACAGTGCTAATCCTTCACGGCAAGAGATAATATGGCCAATACACAATGTTGAACACTGCGAATGCAATTGGAAAAGCATATCTACAAGTCTCGTCAATATTTCGAGCTTGCGTTTGCCAGCTAAATGATGCCCTTCTAGTGCGTGAGCCATCTAACCGATTTATCCCTTCGATGGAAATTGTCGGATGATCTCCTGGTTCCAGTACGGTTGTAGTCAGTTTCCCTGAGCTTTGCACAAAATGAGCTTCCAGGTGGTTCCCAATTGAGCCGTCATCCTTTCTAGTGTTTAGCTACAACAGAGTAAGGAAAAGAAAGGAACAGTTTTAATTAAACCATATAGCATAATTTTCTTTCATTAAATTTTCGTGGGTGCTGCTGAGCTTGCATTCATTTAACCAGCCACGGTAGCTTGGCATATTGGCATCATACGTCTCAATTAAGAAGACTATTAACGACTTGAGGTGCT
>JAANSP010000612.1:0-19769 GCA_036850745.1 Homidia socia | reverse complement strand
AGCAATGGTACAAACTGCAAATTCAAACTTTGAATTTCGAAGTATGCGCGCGCATGAGAAAATTTTCATTGTGAATTACTGCATGAATGGCAGTAGCAATATTTAAGTTAACTTAAACAAAAACGAAAGTTTATTTTTCATTTGTGTAAATACGATATTAGCTAAACATATTTTATTTTCTGTATGCATACAATCTTTAATTGTCCAAAAGTTGTACAAACTGCATAAAATCACCTGAAATTGATGACCGCTGAGCTAAAAAAAAGTATAAATGAATGCATAAAAGTTGTACTCAAAAAGGAGCATTTCATAATGTTAACAACAATTGCACGCAAAAATTTACAAATATGGCAATATTAATTTGAATTAATATTGAACATATTAATATTAATAACAAATTAATATTAACCAATATTAATATTGGTTATTGAACAATAACCATTCCAAACACGTTAACAAAAAATCATCTTGTTCTCAAACGAAAGTCGTAAAAATTTAGTTTTGCTAACATTTCATTTACTTTACTTTTGCAAAAACTTTCCAAGAAATGGGCTTTACAATGCGTATATCTCCGGGAATCGTTTATTCTTTACGTTTCGCAGTGGATGCGCTGCCGCCTTTGTTTGCTTTACTTAGAGGTTATCTGATGCTCAGCCTTTTCTACTCGTCTTTGTTGTTCAAGTTTGAAGGTTGTTCTAATAGATGGATTTTTGGTTTGCTTCTTGGTCATGGGTGTGGGTGTGGGCTTTGAGGCTTTGTTACGTTTGTATGCATGTGAACATGATAAAAATACTTGTCATAATGCTGACAATTAGTTTTATTACTGATGCTATCTCTCTGAAACTAGCACAATATGACGAGTCAAGAGAAGGGACGGAATTCATGTGAAGCACGAAAAACACAAAGATAGAATATTTAAAAAAAAAATCTGCAATGAATCCAGAAACAGACATTTATTTGCAGCTACTAAGAAAGTTTGAAGTGGAAACCAGACAAACAACACGACACATTTTCAGTTCATCAGTTAGAAACGATTCTGCAAATCAACTTGCTCTATTGACAAAGTATTTCACGAGACCATTGTCAGTCCTAAGATGTTTTGGAAACAATCCATTATTTTTTACACGTGTCAAGCATGGCAGCATCGTGTATCGCAGATTTGATTATAAAAGAGCATCATGGCTGACAGCACTTTCTTTAATTTTCCAATTATGGTACGTGAGTGGATTCGCTCTGTTAACTTATCGCTTTCTTCGAGGTGACTACCAGCCAAGCACCGTGCCGGGTTCAGGCGTGTAAGTTAAAACAAACTTATACATTTGATTCGACTAACTTTTTAATTAAATAATTTATCAGTAATTTTTGAATAATGACAGTAGTGAAATTTAACTGATGTGATGCCTATTTTTTATTACAGCAAAGCAAAACACAATTCTAATGGTGCGGATATTCTAATGAAATCATTTATCGGCGCATTTTTCTTAACGGTAGCAGGCAGCGCAGCCAATAGTTTTTTAACTACTGGCGTCTTGGCAGAATATCTTAATAGTTGGAAAGATTTTGTGTTCCAGTTTCCGAGAGTCTTTAGGAAAAGTGTGGATTTTCATTATGTCAATCTTATATCAAAACGGGCGCTTGTGATGTCCATTAGCTTTTGTGTTGTTTATATATTTGGTTTAACAAAAATCTACAGAGCATGCCTCTTTGATCTAAATCATAACTGCACGTATATAGAAAGAGAGCAATCCTTTCTATTTGTTATATTTGGTTGTTCAAGTATAGCCAACACAACTTTTGAGGTATACAAATTTACTACTTTGCTAAATACTACAGTACAGGCATTTGCACAGGTGGGTGGATAAAGGATTTTTTACACTCCAGTCAATGCACAAAATATTTGTTTCGTTTATAAGCTAAAAAATTTAACATTAATATTGAAAGATACAAAATGCTCTGGTCAGTTCAAAAGAGGATTTCTCCTGTGGGAAATCAAAGCTGAGAGCCCTGTTTACTCTGATACATGGAATTCGAGTTCAGTGTCGATCAATGATGGGAATATTCGGAACATCTCAACTTTTTCTCNGGAAATCAAAGCTGAGAGCCCTGTTTACTCTGATACATGGAATTCGAGTTCAGTGTCGATCAATGATGGGAATATTCGGAACATCTCAACTTTTTCTCCTCAATTTTCTTTTTGCCCTCATCATAATTATTTGGATGATGATGATGGAGTTTATATCAGGGGACATGCAAATTACCCTTGCGTTGGTGGTTGCGTCAATTGGTTTTATCCAATTTACAAGACTGTTGGTAATGTCGTATCTTTCAGAGAAAATTGTGGAAAAGGTTAACACTGCAGCTTACAATTTTTTAGAATTTTCTACATACATATTTTAATAGGTTTTCATTACCTAAACAATGAAAAGTAATTTTTGATTTAGGAAAAAAATGTCGTTGATGAAATTTCGGATATCAAGCCTCCTTCTGTCAAAGCACAAATTGAAGTATGCTCAGTATGCTATACTATTCATATATCAAGCCTCCTTCTGTCAAAGCACAAATTGAAGTATGCTCAGTATGCTATACTATTTATAAAAAATCGTTTGCTCCGTAAAAAAATGAATGCTCATGTCATATTAACCATTGCATGTTCTCTTTTTAGATACAAATATTTGTCAATTTATTAACAAAGAAACCATCTCAGTTCGTATTGAACAACGTTATTACATTCAGGCGTTCATTGTTTCTAGCGGTAAGTTCCGATTAGAGTTTAGCTTTTTAAAGTGTATACCTATATCGTTTTATAAAACCGGTCTCCATTTAATCTCTTTCTTTGTGCAGCTAATGAGCAGCTCCACTACATACCTCATCGCTATTTTACAGTTGGTGGATGTTTCAAACTTTCCTACTGCATCGGATTCATCTTTGAAGAGTGACAACTGTACACAAACACGATTTTCGTCTCCTTAACCGATTCCAGCCCAGTTCTTTTTAACGGAGAAAGCAGAGATTAACAGTCAAAAAACATGGTCTAAAACAGCAGCCTAAAATACTACTTACCATTTAAATTAGGTATTATGCTGTTTATTTTCATGAAGGCATTAAGATAAGATAGCAAAAGCTTTCTGGGCTTTGATCATCAAGTATAGTGAACCCACACACCGATAACTACAAATGATCCTGTAAATTATCTCGTAAAGTATGTATTTAGAGTCTTGCGAAAAACACACGCACGAATTGAGAATTTCCTCTTGCTACAAGATATACCTCCTTTGAAAAACCGGGATATAGAAATTGTAAGCTTTGATACCCCTTCTTTCTTCTCTTGGAAGGAGTTCATGAGTTTGCCTTCAAAAGGTAAGAACCTGTCCTAATAAATTACCGCGTAAACTTTAAATGAGGGTGTATATATGCATACAAGAGAGAGGTAAATTGGTGATCTTGTATGCGTCAGTTTTTCCCTCTGTGTAGTTATCGTAAAAATGGGATGATAAATCTCAACGAGAAATCCCTTCTCCACATAAAAGTGCTACTTGTACTTGTAGTCATCAATTTCCCCTCGTTTTCCCGTTGCCTCACCACCGCCACCGCCGGTTTCCATTTCAGTTTGTCTACATGAATGTGCAATAGAGTATGCATTATAAAGCCATTGTTGTTTGTCTGTGCATCCAACCCCTAGTTAAGTTAAACCGTATACACATAACGGTCTTGTATCCACTATATAGATATACTTAAAATTTACACAAAAATGTTCAATGTTGTTTGATATATATTATGATTTTGTATTATATTCAGCCAGCTTCAACTGCAACAACATTTCGCTTGTGTGTTCTTTATGCGTAGAGTGAGGAGAAGGTCTATTCCATTTTTTATCTCCAAAATTGCACGCGTATATACCCAAAAAAAATACTTTTTATAAACTACAAGCCATTGGGGTAGAAAAGCAGGGCATAAAATTTGATTCGAAAAATCGTCTTTTCATCGCACTCTAAAGAGGAATACAAATGCGTTTAAAAATAAAAAGAAAGATGCATTGAATATACAACGTGGGGTGCTTTTTATCTCCAAAATTGCACGCGTATATACCCAAAATAAAAAAAGGTTTTTATAAACTACAAGCCATTGGGGTAGAAAAGCAGGGCATAAAATTTGATTCGAAAAATCGTCTTTTCATCGTACTCTAAAGAGGAATACAAATGCGTTTAAAAAGAAAAAGAGAGATGCATTGAATATACAACGTGGGGTGCACCGAAAGAGGCAGACAGAAATAAAGAGAGAGGCCAAGCAAGTGGTATGATGGTTTGGCAGCAGGAGCAGTGGCAGTGATTGTTGTTGTGTGGGTACTGGATATAATAGTGAACTGGAAAAAAAAGTTGAGGAAAGCCGACTCATTCACTCTCGACAGTACTCAGACAAAATTCCAGTCACAAATCTGAAAAAAAAAGAATTTTCTATATTTTTTATTTTTTTTTCTCCTCTTGTAGTCAGTTTGAGGTATACTTGCTGTCTTATTTGTCTAAACATTGCATGCTGCACACAGACAGGCCCAAAGATTTTCATGAAAATAAATAAATATTATAACACAAGGCTTTTCTTTTTGTGCTTACTCAACAGCAACTATAGCTTTGAATAGCAAAGTTGGAGGAAACTTGAACACTTTCCACTTTTTCTATTAATGCATCACAGTGCAACAGCAGAAGCAGCAGCCCGCGGTTCCCTCGCAGCCCAATAACCTCTCTCTTCTTGCATTCACTTTCTCTCTGCATCTCTTTAACAGCTTCACGTTTTTTGAATATCTTTCCACGCCAACACTATTATGAGCTGCAATACATAAAGAGATGATATGCTATAAACAGACATTACTCTTTTGTGTATTAAATGTGGACGATTGAGAGACTGGATAGTTTAAAGGGAATGTACATCTCTCTTTCTCTTTAAATACGGCAAGAAAAAAAGAACCCTCATGCGGGTAATTCCCCCTTGAAAATACATGAACAAGAAAATTTGAATGCAAGCTAGCATTCCCATCATCGATCCAAAACTTTGGCTGCTCGGTGGGATTCGGGTCGATTCACATTCGGGGTCTCCATCCTATATAACTTGAAGGCATATGCACAACAACATATACATATACACTATATGGGTACAAATACATACATGCATCATTCATGTACACCTATTATGAACTACCCATGATGATTCCTTTTCATAATATTTCTTCTTTTTACTTAAGAATTATTGTGCTGGCACAGCAGCACTTCCCAATGTTTCGGATTTTTATAGTTAAGTAATAAATATATGGCATTTTAAACAAATTTGGTGTAATAATATTTTTCTACATAAAACGGATATTCGCATGTATTTTGATATTTTATGCACCCTTCTTTACCATAAACATCAATGAAATAGTGTGACTGCTTGCCTAGGTACATTTGTACGTGCAGCAGTTACCTTGATGAGAGATAAACAGGGGAACATAATCCACACACAACCTGGTTCACTCATATGATGATGATGATGATTTTCTACAATATACTGTTACAACAGTTCGTAAACCAAAACCAAGATCTGCTGATGCATATACGCACACGTTTAGTAAACGCACCAAGCATTCAAAAGATTTCTTTTCTTTGTTTGAGCTTGCATTGAAAAAAGGTTGTTTCGGCGTTTCATAATAAAAATCTTTTTTTGCTTTCATGCTAATGAATAGTATATGAACAATAAATAAGCCGCTTTACGTTGAGCATGATTTTTTAAGGCACAACAGTACCGATCTCTTACCCTGGTACCTTTTACATGCCTGAAAGTAAACGGATTCATTATTACTACTGCGACTACTTGTTTTTATGACAATAATGGAGCAGATGAAACGAATGAATGAACTTGAAAAAAATGTATAAAAAGGTCTTGCATGAACAACACAGCCCAGCAGCAAGATTTGAGCTTTGATTTAATACAACCGTTCATATGTGCATGTATGAAATTTCGTATGTTTTTGAAATGCTAGGAACAATGTTTTGGCAACTGCCCATTCGCCCAACCTTTTAGCCCTGAAAGTACCAAATGTTCCCAACTCTACTACAGAGAGATTCAATCACACATCTCGGATTTCTTTTGCCGTCATTCCAATGTCACGCAAGCACAAGGAAATCCAGCAAAATAATGTGGCACGTTATAATATTACGCGCTCCTTTTTTCTTGTTTAAAAAAACTTGAAACTCTGAATAATTCTATTTTCGAGTTGCCCGTTATCGGTCAAGTAAAAAAATTGTGTAATATTAAAGTACATCCGTTTACATCAACTAATAAAACTAATAAAAAGACAAGCGAAAATGAGAAAAGAATGTAAATATAACGATAAAGAGTAAATTCCTGTACAATCATTCATTCTTCAGTTTCTCTTTGATGTGCAAAGAACAAAAGAGATCGTCCTTGTTTTTTTTCTTGTAATCCCACACTGCAATGAAAATGAATCTTATGGAAGAAGGCCGAGTTTCAGAAATATCCAGTGGTTGTTTTAATAGTACAAGTGTTATCTCTGCGTTCCATTAAAAGACTGCCTCGTCAGTTTGGGTAGATAGATATTATAGTTTTGTTTCTAGTGTGTCTATATACAAGTGTCTATCGTCTTGTTGTACTCGCTTATTAAAAAGCACAAAGCAAATAGTCGAAGAAAGCAATAAGGCAGAATGTGCTGCGTTAAAGAATGAGTGAAATTGAGTTGAATCATCCACCAAAACCAGCGTGGTCCTTCCTTCCTTGCAATCTCCATTCTCCCTTTATTTTTCCTTGTGACGACATCTCAAACAAAGTATAAGCGCCATCATCTTGGAAAAAAATTGTGCAACTTTAGTGAAAGAAAAAAGAGGAAGGGAACTCGTGGTTCTGTAATCATAATCATCGTCGTCATCAGCACCACGCATCACTATAATCATCATCATCACCTTACTTACTCAACACAGTCAAGCAAAGTAGTAAGAGGAGAAGAGATAGCAAGAGAGAGCACGTTAAATACATTAGCGTGCCAGTATTGCCAACACGTATATCGACATTGGTAAGTTGAGAAAAAAAGAAAAAGAGAAAAAAAGATGCACACGTTTTCAGTATTAAAGTATGCACGTATCACCACATTATCATACATAGTAGCAATAGTAGTCGGTAGTTTGTGAGTAAGTTATCTTTTTATATGGAGTTCTCGTCTAATATAACATTATTTTAACACTTTCTTGATTCCCTTCGTTTTTTTCTCCTTGGACTTGCTCCACACACGACGACCATCTTACATGATGTTGGAATTGGTTACTGCTTCTGCTACACAGCTTTCCTTCTTTATGCCGCTACATCACCTCCTCACCACCACCACCACTTACTTTACTTTTGCTCCTTTCCGGGATTTTTTTCTTCTTTACTCTTTACTCGCATCTCTTGTTGGTTTTCTTTCAGAAAGCAGAACACAAAAGTTCTGCACTGCTGCCGGTGCGGTGTTTCTTCATGTTGGAGCTGCTGCTGCTTCACCACCACCACCACTTACTTTACTTTTGCTCCTTTCCGGGATTTTTTCTTCTTTACTCTTTACTCGCATCTCTTGTTGGTTTTCTTTCAGAAAGCAGAACACAAAAGTTCTGCACTGCTGCCGGTGCGGTGTTTCTTCATGTTGGAGCTGCTGCTGCTGAGGTTGCTGCTTGCTGCTGACACAACTATGCTACTACTCGACTCTAATACGTTATCTTGCTGCTACTGCTGCTGATGCTTAACTACTAGTGGCACACTCTCATACTTTTTCTTACCACTACAAAATGCTCTGAAATTTTCTCTAACATTGAAAGCACATCCATATATTGCACTTGAAGTAGAAGCAGCAGAAGAAAAAAAAACATTGCTTTCTCGACTCGACATATATAGTCATCCTTTTTTCTTTTCTTTTAAAAAGGCCTTCTCCACTCGCCACCGATACACACTGTCCATATATGCTGAATGTTTAAACGAATAGATAAGTATAGAGAATAATCTGCAATTTAGTTGTAACATTATATTATCAAGTAGTTTTTATGCAATACTCAGAAAAGATACTCTCTCCAAAAAGATATCCACCACTTGGACAGAGTGTGTGTGTCTAGAAGGAAAAAGAGGGAGAGAGAGAGCGAAAACTAAAAGAGAGGAGAGTTATGTATGAGTAATATGGAAATGCGGGGAGTGAACATATGAATCTAGGCAATATGTATTATGCTTATCATCAACCGGATGAAAAAGCATCTCTCGCTCTCTCACTACACAAAAGGAAGAGTTTTTTTGAAATGCTTGTATTTTATTCCCGTTTACACTGAGTCGTTGTAATAATGATTGTATTGTGGTAGTAATGCTTCTTCTCTAGATATGTATGTGTACATATGTACCTACATGATATTGTCCTTGCTTGTAACAGAAGCAGTAGAAACATGCACAATAGAATAATATCTCCACTATATCAAAAAACGGGTAATGTACATAAAAAGGCATGGAAAGAAGAGAAGTTTATGATATGCCTTTATATTATCATCATCACCAGCTCCACCATCATAGCAGAGGGGAAAGTTTAGTAGGCAGCATTTCAAACGTGTAGACAGCTATCTCCAGACAGCATCATGTGATGTGAAAGCTTTATACCACTCTCTGCTCTCCGTATTAACCTTATTACGAACAAGCAAGGAGACGATAGGAAAAGCAAAAAGCAGCGTGTGTGTACTGCGTGTTATATTGCTACTACTACTGCCGCCGCTCCAGAGCTGGAGCTGGATGGATAGATAGATATACTGAATTTCTTTCCAGTAATATTAAATGTGTTTTTCTCTCTTTATGTGCACTGCTTTTGCTAGTCCTCTGCTTGCTTGCTTGCCTCTCACTTTTTTGGCCAACTTATAAGCTCAGTCACTCTCGGACCACTTATTAGAACAACCACTGCTGCAATAATATACGTTCCTTCCTCTGATACAATGGGTTCCAATAATAACAGGATTGCTGTGTGCTAGCTCTCTGGTAGTAGTAGTATTATAGTAATAGTGGCTGCTGCTGTTGTTGGAGAAAAAGAGAGAAGAGAGGGGGCCCGGCGTACTTTTTCTTTTTATAACAGGATTGCTGTGTGCTAGCTCTCTGGTAGTAGTAGTATTATAGTAATAGTGGCTGCTGCTGTTGTTGGAGAAAAAGAGAGAAGAGAGGGGGCCCGGCGTACTTTTCTTTTTACGGACCACATATTATAATATTATGCTGTAGTATGTTGTTGTTGTTGTTGTAGTAGTAGTAGTAGTAATATTAGCAGCCGTCGTGAGTTGTTGTTGCTGTTGAGTTGAAAGAGAGAGAATTTTTATTGTGTTAGTGTTATTCTACGCTTAAAACAATTATAACAACAGCAAGCGACAGTGCATCCACACACACTAGTAGTAAAGTAAGTTGTAGTAGTCATTGTAAGTAAAAAAGAGTAGTGGAATGATGTTCTTTATTGTTGGAGAAAAATGTGAATAACAAGTAGAGTGAAGCTGCTAGCTACATGGTAGTACTGAATGGAAAAAGTGTTGAAAAAAAATTGAGAAGAGTTGTGTTTTTTTCGCTGCTTCATGGCTATATATGCATTTGACACGCTAATATGTAATAATAATATAATATGAAAAGCAATGAACAAGGGAAAAAATGCGAGAGAGAGAGTTGTACAAGGCATAAATAATATTAGTATATCCCAGTGTACAAAGTGGTAGCAAGGGTATTAAAACAGGCAGGGAGATTATTTAGTGAGAGTGAAGCTGAGTGCGTTGTTGTTGTGCTCTTGTTGTTGTGTTGTGCTGCTTTGCTACAATACATACTATACGACGGGCCAAAGACGGCCAGAAGCAAAAGAAGAAAAAAACGTCAGTAAAAATGAATAAAAAAGAGAAAAAAATGCTAGCAACTTTCATTCTCACAGAAAAAAATAAATAAACAAGAGAAGAAAAAAGGAGCATTTTGTATTTTTCTTGTTCTGTGTTTGTGTTTTTTGTACAAAATGTGAATCTATGATGACGGTCGGTAAAGTGAAAGCGCTGTTTTAATAGCAGATGAAGAAGAAGAAGCAACAATAACAACAAAAGGAATTATACATAGTAGCTATATGCAAGAAGACGCCGCTAGCAGCAGCTGAAGAAATTGAACCATTTTCAACATTTTCTCCATCTCCAGACCCATAATAATTTTAATGCCTAGCTGTAGTGCTGCTATAGCTAACCTTTAACATTAGCAGCCGTACAATCACAAAAAAGCGTCGTGCATCGTCTTCATCATCATCCCCGTGAATTGTGTTTCGTTTTTATTTTGTACTTCTTGGTGCCTTATTTTCTTTCAGTTAAATTGAAAGCAATTAAATTGAAAGCAAGATAGAAACGAATCATGAACAAAATTCGATAACCATTACACTGCATTGGTAAGAAGAGTTGAGCAGATCAAACTACCACAATAATAGCCAGTATAAATGACCAGTAGTAAGCATAGTAGTTGTTGTGGCCATCCTCATTCAAAAGTAAAGAAACCTCTTTACTTTTAGTAGTATTTCTGATGGAGCAACGTCCACCTTCACCGCCGCCAAAACCACCACCACCACTTTATTCTTCTTAACTGGTATTTTTTACTAAACATATAATACTAACTAGTTCTTTTGTGATGTTATATGGTTTTCCTTCGTCTTGTCTGGAAAAAAGTGTATTGACATGCAGAGTGATAGCACAAAGACGACGACATTATTGTCGTTGGGATAAAATGGAAAGAGACCTATCATGTGTTATCATCGCACTTTTATTGGAAGGGAAAACAAGACAAGAAGAAAAGTAACGAAAAAGAAGAGGACGATGTGAAGTGTCGAGATACGGACAAGTAGTTGTAGTAGTATGTACATACACTATACACACACACTTTTTCTTTCCAATAATAACTTAGTAAAAATGAATGCATCCAAGCGTAGCAATAAACTCTCGCTCTTGTTCTTCCGGGCACACAGCACGCACTTGTCTTCTCCTTCAGATTTTTGATAAAATAATAGTCACATATCAAATGTGTCACTATATATTGTACTACCATCCAGTGCTGCTTATAAAATAAACTTGATAAAATAATTACCCAAAGATTTATATAAATAATCACCTTTCAAAAACACCCACCATATAATTAATTATTATTATGCTATGCAAAAAATCACTAAAAAACTTTGATCATAATAATGTACTGCAAAGTATTATAGTGTAAAAAAAACTACTGCTACAGCAAAAAAAAGATTCTCCTCCACGTTTTTTAAAAGCCTATTACTATTATTATCGGATTGTGTTGTAGCTAGAGCGTAATTGTTGTGCATGAATAATCAATGTATCTATTTATCGTTTAGAGAGCAATTTCAGCTATTGCTATTCATTGCACATTGTTTGGGGTGCGTGGTATATGAATATAAGTATATACACACAGTATCATCATCCATTCAGACAAAGCCTTCGGAAATATCAGGACCATTGACAGCTCAATAACACTTGCATTATTTATGGGCTGATACTACTTTGTAGTAATGCTTACACATAGAGAGACAGAGAAGAGAGACGAAGAAGAAGCATCAATTTTTTCTTCATTGTCTCTCTCTACTGATACCACTGCCGTTTTCTTGTTGGTTCCATGAAGGAACACGTGCAACCCGCGTTGTGAAAATATTAATGAACACACAAGATGTAGTAATCCAGAGAGAGAGAAAGGCAAGCGAGAGAGAAATGATTCGAATAAACTTTAAAAGTAGTGAGGGCCCAACAGTTGTACATGAGCCCGTCTTCATTTATTAGTATGAAAGCTGCGAGAAGAAAAGATGAGCATTTTTTCGTATTCTTCGTGTAGTAGCAACCGTTGGACCAGTAGTAGTAAACAGAGATGTAGTAGCACCACCACTAGCTCCAGTAGTAGTCATCATCATCTTGAGCAACATTGCTGTCGTTGTCGTCGTCGTCCTTGCAGTGGCTGCCTATTTATTGATGAGTCTCAACTGGCAAATTTTTGTTATTCTCGGTGTTGCTCCCAACCACCACCATCATCAACAACGTCGTCTGGTGAAAGTGAGTTGAAAAGTTTGGGCAACAGTGGTAGGGACCAGCAGAAGCAGCAGCAGCAGTTTGTTTGTATCAAGTTCTAGAGTAAGCAAGCATACTGGCAGTGGACGATGGGTCGTTGGACTTGGTGGAAGTAGTGGTAGTAGTAGTTTGCCGGGTTGTGCTGTTGGTGGTCGTCGTCGTACCAGTTGTGGTCTGTTTGTCCATGAACATTATTATTATTATCCGACTTGTACTCCAAAGATATCTCCTGTTATTATTAGTGGTGTTGGTGTTCAGTGCTACTTTCATTCAAGACCAGGCAATGTCCTGCAAAGAAATTTGACTGATTATTACTACTGTTATATTTACAACAAGCAACCATTCTCCAAGAAGGTCCTTGACGTTCCACTTTGCCAAGAGGAAAAACTCGACAAACTTGTTGAAAAAAATTGCAGTGGTGAAGAAAGCAAAGCCAGTGTAAGCAACAAAGTTGGTAAATGTCATTATTTTTTTCTGGTGGTAGCGTCGTCGTCGTTGTCGTCGTCATCAGCAGCATCGATTATTATTGTAAGGAAACTTGCATTTATTTACTTGGTGGAGGTGTACATACTCTTTGCAACAGCACTCATATTTTATTCAGTGAGAGAAACAGCATTATGGAAACCTTTATGGAACAATTTATTATTATTATCGGACTGTTGTGGTGTTTCAGTGTTTGGTGGTAAACTAATTGATTTTCTCCGAGAAGCTTAATGCTACTACTTCTACTCCCACCACTTTAGTGGATTATAACAAAAGTGTATTTCTAGCTGGACTAAACTTTTCACTTTCGTCGTTTCCGGCAGCAGAGGCTCTGCTAGAGTGTCAAAGTATTAAAAAAGAGAAAGCTGTTGTTGTTGAGGAAGCAAATCGGAGAGAAAAAGTTTTGATTGGAAAGGAAAAGAGGAATGGTTATAGTAGTGCTGCAACAACAACATCATCTACCGACGCTGCAACTGCTGATGCTGGTGTTGTTGTTGTTGTTGGTCAAGAAGGACAATGCCGTCCAAGTGCGGGATTCCGAGAGATTGGAGTAAATCAGAGCAGCTGAGTGTGAGTGAAAAGCAGAGTGTCAAATCAGGTTCGGCATCTGCCTCAGCTCGCTACATAAACTCAGTGTCAGATCTCTATGCAACGGATGAGATTGACGCGCTCCTCGACGAGATTCGCGATTTAGAACCTGTCAGTGTTCATACCGATGACTTGCAAGACTTTGAGATCGACGGCTCCGTGTCTCGGCTGCCATACGAATACGATATGACCTGTGACTCTCGTACTTCCGTCCACTCTTGGTGATTCACATGCCCTTTACCACAACAACGCAGTCAGTGTTCTCAAACAAAAAATATGACCATCGTGTTATTTTATACAATAATTACCTAAAATACGAAAATGCTAAAACTTTCTCCATAATGTATTTTTAGAAAACTCAGTTTGCATTCTTTTTTTCGTTTTTTATTACAAGATATATAAATTAATACATTCTTCTGTAGATTTTTGTTACATAATAGCTAGAAATAACAGGTTGTTTTTAACAAGTAGTGGTGATATAGATATAAATATATACCTACTAGAATGACAATACAGTAACATGACATTGGAATATTGATGCCGCAGTTTTTTATTTTCACAATCAAGTACTTACATCCAATTATTGATTTTAAAACCGGAGATTCTTTTTTTTTCTTTTTTTGCTTCACATAAAATACCAATTTAAAGGAAAATGCCAGACCGTTACTTTTATTTTTACTAATAAGCTGTTATAAGTATAACCTTTTAAATAACATATTGAGACGTGACGTGATTGTGTTGTCAACTTTTATTTTTTGTTTAAGTACGGTTTGGTAGTATTATAATTATTGTCATATATTTATAGTATTTACTTGTATACGAAACTACACAAGTTTTCCTGTAAAGTAACCAAAAAATAGAAACAATAATGCCGTTTGCGATGCAGTGCCAGCAGAGAACTAATATTTAATGATATGGTAGCAGTTGCTGTTGTTCTTGTTGTCGTTTTAATGAAAGCTCCAGTGAAAGCACATTTTAATTAGCATTTTGAGCGTGTATATAATCATTATCATAATAATACTGCAATTAACAACTCTATACTTCCTCTACCACACACTTTTACATAGTTTTACTTACAACTACTACTGCAACTACTACCAGTACTACTACTACTACTACCGCAGTTAATAATAATAATAAAAAATGCTACTAAACTACCACTACTACTTTCACCAGTAGTAGTACACGTACGTTACGTATGTAACTTTGAAACCCCGTAGTGTCAGTTCAGTAGGCTGTGATGGTAATATGCGAGTTTATATGTTCGTGTTTTTTTCTTGTACTTTATTTTCCTTCTCTGATGCTATTTCGCTTTCACCCACTCTCCCTACTAAACTCGTTCCTTTTTGTCTTGTTTATAATTTGCCACTTACCTTTTAGCTCGTATCAGAAGAGCACACCACCATACAATATTAGACCGCCTCCGCATAAGCAGCCGCTTTTGTTGCATCACTTCTAATTACCAATTATGTAGCGTGCTTTCTCTTCCCATCCTTTTGTCCTCCTTGTACTCTTTAACACGCTCCCATTCTCTTCTGGAGCTTACCCTATTATTACGGGGACAATAATGCTAATTAGCTCAAGTACTTTAATTGAGTTTTACAAGTGACAAGTCAAAAGTGCTTATTAAAACAGATCGTTTAACGTCATCATGATATTTTTATATTATTAATAATATGCTTGTTGTTATGTATAGTACATTGCATGTTATTATGGCTAGTATATGAGAGCGATAAAATAAGAATTTTTCAGCATGTCATTTTATTTTTTTTAATTAAAAAGATTTGTCAAGAGTAATTATACCTTTAATAATTTTTCAAAGTTAACGTTCCTATAATGTCATAGGTAGTAAGCTTGGTTTAAATGTTTTCCTGTGTTTATCAAAATTATATTTGTACTTGTTTTGTTGCAAATAAACAAATTCATAATTACAGATGGAGGATCCCGGACCTCGAGTCGGAGGACCTGTTTCCCTATATTGTGATACAAGCCACTTGAAGACGCCTATCGGAATACTTAGAATTGTGTTCCTGGTAAGAAAGCTGTTCTTTTTGTTAGGTTTAAGAATCTAGGCTACTTTTGTGTTTTACGTTTAACTTACGGGTATTTTGAATCATTTTAACGATAATCCGTATTTCACTTGTACAACTGGCGGGATATTGGACGATCAGATAGACTTGAAGCATCTGTGAAGAGAAATTTAACTTTTATTAAACACTAAAAAACTGTCATTACAAATCAATTTATTTATTTTACATGAAAAAATAAACTTTTCACGTTGTACCTTTATTTTAAATAAAGATGATTTTTGAGCAATAGCAAAAGTAATGTAGCTTTGCTGCTACCTATTTGTTTCATTTTCCGCAGAAAAAATACAAAAATCATGAAAGTGGATGCAGTGCAGGCAGAGCAGAGTAACCTGAAAATAACACAAATTGACAGATAGGGTTAAAAAAGGAAGGGAGTAAAACCTTTTGCAATGATGCAATGAAATCGATATAAAGGCTCTTTTGGGAAAGAGGCAGCTGTTTATGATTATATTTGATCCCACAATTTTTCTCTCGTTCCCTATCCATTTCCAAGCTCTTCAGCTCAAGTGATACAGCCTAAAGGATTTTTCCAATGTCTTTTAGCTTTGTTGTTGCATTTTCTATAAGAAGTATAAGCACATAATATCAGAAAGTGAACAAGGAAAGGGAAAAGGTGAAAGTATTGCATTGTGGAACCTGAGAATGGTGAATTTTTTGGTCAGGGACTGGGATTTACATCAAGAGCACGCTATAACATTTTCAGTAAAAACATGCTAGAAAGGTTTTTCTTCTTCTTTTCTCCCGATCCTCTACTACTACGTATTTTATTTCCTTCAGTCATATTATCAGAAAATTTGAAAAGGTAAAACTTAATTCAAACCTATTCTGACAGACCCGAGACTGGAAAAAACGGATCGACATTTCTAAACTTTCTCGCTGCTTAGGTAGGTCTTCTTTTGTGTCAGGGATTTCAAATTGGTTTTTGTTCATGTGTAAAAAAGTTTTTTTTCTTCTTCTTTTTCTCCCGATCCTCTACTACGTATTTTATTTCCTTCAGTCATATTATCAGAAAATTTGAAAAGGTAAAACTTAATTCAAACCTATTCTGACAGACCCGAGACTGGAAAAAAACGGATCGACATTTCTAAACTTTCTCGCTGCTCATGTATGTCTTCTTTTGTGTCAGGGATTTCAAATTGGTTTTTGTGCATGTGTAAAAAAAAAGTTGATCCTAGCACAGAGGGATATTTTCCCATAAAAAATACTTTGGCACGTTCACTGATCACTCGGTCAAAAAAATCCTAATATTCATATTATTATAAGTTCTTTTACAATAGCAGAGTGGGGCTTGTAATAAACAAGGGTTTTCTCTGTTCATCACAGAAAATAGTAATAATAAGGTAGAGAGTAGGCATACGTAATTGAAACCGTCAGGCAAAGAAAATCAAATTTTCCATTTAGCTCCAAATCGTTTTATTGTATACTTCCGGTTTCTCTTCTAATTTCCTCTGTTCATCACAAAAAATAGTAATAATAAGGTAGGGAGTAGGCATACGTAATTGAAACCGTCAGGCAAAGAAAATCAAATTTTCCATTTACCTCCAAATCGTTTTATTGTATACTTCCGGTTTCTCTTCTAAAAACTCTCTTACACCTACTTACTTTCCCTCTAGCTGATTGTGGAGATTGTTTTCGCTTGAAATGGTAAAGTAGTAATGACTGTTGTTGTTCAAAGTATACATGTATACAGTATATTATCCACTAGAAAACAAAAAGTTACTTCCGGTTTCTCTTCTAAAAACCCTCTTGCACCTACTTACTTTCCCTCTGGCTGATTGTGGAGATTGTTTTCGCTTGAAATGGTAAAGTAGTAATGACTGTTATTGTTCAAAGTATACATGTATACAGTATATTATCCACCAGAACAAAAAGCATATCATCCATACTTGTTATTATCAAGTCATGTAAAAATGTTGGTGGTTGGTGACGGGACTAATGTCACACGCGAGGAACATTACATTACATATTCAAATGCATAGAGTGATTTAATATATTTTTTTCAACTTGGCCCCGTCTCGACGTTCTTCCCTTCCATGCTATATACTTTTGTAGTTTGCTCAGTCAAAAGTTTGCAAAAAGAAGGGGAACTTGTTCAAGAAAAATAAAGTAAGAGAAAATGTTGTAATGTACTCAAGTTTCCTCATGGGAAAAAGTTATTTTACCTGCTTTCTGCTGCATTACAACAGGCGAAGGCCTTAATTGACTGACAGTTTACCGAGTCAGCTCACCCACTCAGAAATTCAGCCTTCATTTATCTGTACTGTCTGCATACGTACAAGGTGGATGCATTATTTGGAAGCATAATAATCTTGAGTAGGCACATGTCATTCCTAATTACATCAAGTGAGTATGAGAATTTTTTCGTGCCCTATACCAAAACCTGTTGTCTGCTGGCTTTCCAATTTTTTTTATTCATGGGATAATGCTAGAAAACAAACTTACACGTTTACAATGTGCCCACTTTTTCAAAGAAAAGATCTCTAGGTTTTTGTTGTTGTTCAGGAATAACAAGAGGATGATGCTTCTTCATAGAAGAGCATCTAGCTATATAAATAATTAATGCTGTTTTTGGAAGTCTGCTCTGTCTACCCTAGCGTAACGGTGTCCGTATACTTGGAATTTTTGTAAGCATGTATCTAATTTAATTTTCAGGTGGCTTCCGCAGTCAGCCTTTGCTGTTTGTGCTATGCCGGTACAGCAAAATACGGGCTGTTTATGCTGCCTTACGTGGGCCGAATACGACTCATGCTCTTCATCATCTTATTCAGCTGTCTTGTCATTGCTCTACTACTCTTCCTTGACATATCTCTTTTGTACCACGCCTTCCCGATCCACTATCACAAATGGGTAAGTCTTCTATTTTTTATTAGTTAACTTTCACTTGTGACTCCCTGCTTTTTCCGTGCTACTACCTGGTCGACATTATTGTTGCTGTGTAGCTATTATTGTCGGAGGAATCCCAACTACTAGTGCTGCTGCCTAATTCCTTTGATGTAAAAATTTTATCTAGTGATTTGGTGATACACAGAAAGAAACTTGTCTATCTAATAATAATAGTAATAATAATAATATCGTTTCTTGGTACATGCTTCGATTTCATTCCGACTCCTCTTGTTGGTCTGAGAATGCACAACGTACATACGTGTGTGTATAATTTAGGAGAAAGATTATTGCGAAATAAAAATGTCTCGCTATTCACTATACCCCTCATTGCCTATTGTTACGACAGCTATACACATGGAATGCACAACGTACGTGTGTGTGTGTGTGTATAATTTAGGAGAAAGATTATTGCGAAATAAAAATGTCTCACTATTCACTATACCCCTCATTGCCTATTGTTACGACAGCTATACACACCCCGATAGAAAGTCACTTTTCTCTCATGCTATTATATTGCCCATTGATGCCATAAAATGATGATGATGATTGTATTGAATGGGGGTTCAATTGTTCGTGACATTTTTGACACCATCAATATGACACAATAAATTCAATGTATGTCCCATACTTTTTGTATACGTGCGAGCAATATCCCACCGTGTAAGTCAAGTTGCTGCCGTTTAATCAAACTAATTGCGTTAATGTGCTAAGAAGAGACAGTTATTGTGTTTATTCCTCCTGTACTTATTTTGTTATTTGAAGCTTTTGGGTGGGATGTACCTAAATGAGCGTATTAACTTTTACAATATCACATTCCATCTAGAAACATAAAAGTCGAAAAAAGTTGAATTAGGAAGCGAACAAAGTTTGATGTAAATACCTAACATTACATTGGAAAGTTTTTCTAACTTTCTTTCACTAGCAGAAATGATCATACTTTTGAGACGACAATGTATAAAAATATTCCTTTCACGGTTTGCTTTTTATTGTGGTCATAAAAAGCATTTTGAAATTAAACAACATTCTTTTTTTGTCTGTCATTCTTGCAGGTGATTGGAATTTACGTAATGCAGTGTGCAGGATACTGTGGAGCATCAGCGCTGATGGTGAGCCTAGTTCAAATTTATGCTGAAAGCTTCACATGGATTGCCAAAGTCACGCGAGATCAACTCATCGCGGCCAGTGTAAGTCTGCAACAAAAAATATACATTTTTATACACGTTTTTTTTATCATTTCATCTGTCCGAAATTTTATACCCAATGTACATAACCTGGCAGGCACTGTATCAAAATCAAAAAGAAAGAAGGAAAACATGAAGCCAAAGCAAATTGTGTAACACGAAAATATACTAAACATTTTAGAAAATATACTACTCCCACAAAAAAAGACCAGCCCCTGGACAAGTACAAAAAAGCAATACATTTGAACATCAGCTTTATATTATAGGCTCGCGTATTAATCCATTATGTATTACGTATTATTATTATTATGGTAGCAAATTTATTATATAAAATCATAACCATACATTCGGTACTTTTATAGTTTCTTTGTCGAATTTTTATTGTCGTACCATACGCCGATTTTTATCGAGGAAACCTCATGCCCTCCAGTTTGTTTCCTTCTCGAGAA
>JAANSP010000611.1:0-19778 GCA_036850745.1 Homidia socia | reverse complement strand
TATCACTTTCCCCTTAATAATAATTTCTCTTTCTTACCTTCCCGTTACTTTGCTTGACGGTATGACGGTTCTTTACTGACTCTTGCCCTTCAACCGTATTTTCATCATTAAAAACAGTAATAATATTACCTGTTGTAACCGAGCTGAGAAAAAAGAAAACTAGCTGCATTTTCTACTACGCACTAAGACTTGTAAGCCTGGCTGGAAATTTTTACCATGCAAAAACCGAAGCCGTCATTATGCTGCTTCCTGTTGCTGTTGCCTCTATCAAAAAGTGCATTCGGAGTACATTTTTGCAAAAAAAAATTTGTTCATTTGCATGTTTATAATTAAATTCATCGCACACATGTCCATCACGTTAGCTGTTGCTGTGAAAGTGTAATTTTGGAAAGAGTTCCTAATCAAAACATACGAACGTTCTCAATCTCAACTCAATCACGCAAAATTGCAATAATATATTTTACTATGTAATGTGAAATTGTGTAAAATAAACTGACTTGTTGTGTTCACACATGAAAACTATACATTTTAAATGCATAAGCCTAGTTCTTTGTGCTCCGGTTTTCAACGCAAAAAAGTAGCTTGTCATCATTTTCCGGATTATTCTGGTTTATAAAGCTTTCCTTTTAGATAAATTAAAAGTTAAAGGTTCAGTTCCATTTTGCTTGCACTTTGTTGTTTTAAGATGCTTGCCTAGAAAAGTGTGTTGACTGCGTAAACACGATAATATGAATAAGAGAATAGCAAATTTTGCTTCGTTTTGTGACGAAATTTCATCATAAAACTTGCTGTGCATTGGTAATAAATGGTTTGTTGTTGTCCTATATAAACATCATACTCGTTGGTGAGTTAAATGGTGGTGTTTGAGATAAGGTGATCCAAAAACATTTTGGAAAATATATATAGCAATAAATTAATTGACGTTGACGCAACAGTTGTCACTGTTGACCACTACCACAGAATAGCAAGGCAAATATAGCTCAGTCCGACTATTCCTTTGGAAAGGATTAAGGTTGAAAATGCTTAAATCTGCTGAAAGAAATGTACATTTGTATATCTCAAGTAAATTGTGTTTGATCCTTTGTTTTGTATTAGCAGACATCCATATTTATTTTAAAGAAATTAAATAAACAAATAGAAGTCGTTTGACATGTCATACGGTGCACGAAAACGTTATAGCATGAATAGATTTTTCATGTTAGATTTTTAAACTTATAAAATTGTGATGGCAAATGAAACATGTTTGCAAGTAATGAACAATGCTTTTCTTAGAAAAGTTAAAAATAAAAGTAGATATTTGTATATACGATATATTATTTTATTTTTCTAATCAAACTACTCAGATAAACTGTACACACAACTGGCATTTATCATTCATTAAGGTTAGTTGAAATAATATTTTTTATTCCATGATCTTTCATATGAACTAAACATTTTCCAAACAGCGAGTCAACTCAGCTTATAATTATGTATATTATATCAATAGGTAAATTCAATTTTAGAGACCAAAACCTTTTGGTCCATTTGTTTTCAACAGACCAGTCATATTCTTAAGTTAAGACGAGCAGACCAGATATATTAATTAAATTTTCTACGCACTTTGTTGAGGCAGGTACTTATTAATATATAATTATATAAAAAAGTAGGTACATAGAATATCGTAAGATGCTGCACAATTATTTTCATGCCATTAACTAGGGTCGGAATGCTGTCTTCATTTCATCCTTGATCTATGCACATTCTTGTGAATGTTTACTAACTTCAATCGTCATCTTTCATGCATGTATCTCCACAAAAATATTTGAGCATTATCTCTCTCGTTTCTAATCTGTACATGCAAGGCAAAATATTAAAACAGATTTGGCCAATTCTGCATTTTGATAATATCATTTTGTTATTATTGCTATTGTTGTTTTAAGCTGTACATAATTAATTCATTATTAATCCCTTGATACCGTTTTAGCATTCATTTGTTTTTTTTTTTTTTATTATTGCTATTGTTGTTTTAAGCTGTACATAATTAATTCATTATTAATCCCTTGATACCGTTTTAGCATTCATTTGCTTTTTCTTCAACATTCGTTGCACCATGTAACAAAATCCTTTTTTACTGTGTAACCAGTGCTAAAAGGAGTACCAGAAGAAAGTGAAGAAATTGCCACTGTAATACAAGCACCGTTGCAGCAATTAATCCATTTTTCTCCCTGTTGGATGGAACCACCTACCGAGCCCACCCTATTTTACACCGTTTGCCTCAGCTACAAACTGCTGCTGTGTCATGCTGTACTAAAGCATTCAGTCAGGGGAAAATTCTATGCCAATTTCAACGGAAAGAGGGAGGGGAAGTCCATAATAGGCTGAAAATCTAGTTTCTTTTGTTGTGCATTTCACGACAAGTTTCTTGATATCCAGCCAAATATATTGAGTTGCTGCTACCTGCAGCATTTCAAGGTAAAAGGTTACTACCTACCTACTCCTTAGGATATTGACTTACAAAAGAGTTCTTAAACGCGAACTTTTATGCAGTGTTGATTTTACTTTTAGAGGAATATGACGAAGGGTGACAAATTGGAGCTCAAGTCGAACATTGAAAAGTCTTCGTCAACGAGCTTGGAATGTGTTCATATTCGACCAAAGGGAGCGGACGCTTCGTCAACAGCTAGTTCAGCCTCTACATACGGGACAATGACAGATCCAAAAGCGGAACTCAGAAGGAGAAAGTAAGCTAAGTTCTTGGAAGTTGGTGGAACTACTCCCTGTTTAGTACAAAATGTAAAAATAAATTGTTCGAGATTCCTTTTAACATCTTTTTTTTTAAATATAGTCTTGACAGAGCCGTGACGAAAGAAGGAATATGCAACTTTGCCCCAATAAATGTGGACAAACAAAAGAGGAAATTCCTAAACGATATTTTTACAACTCTGTAAGTACCTATCCAGGTTTATACATTCCATACAATCTAGTAGCCATCAAAAAGCATGGTTAATTTTCATAGCGTTTTTACAGCAAAAAATGCATGTTCAAAATGTTTAACTTCATTTTTTGCTTTGACAGTTTGGAGACGCGATGGAGGTGGACGTTGTTAATCATTACAGTTTTCTATTTTGGATCTTGGCTACGTAAGAAGCATCATTAGTATCAAATTTTAAGTGTTTGTTGTTTCTTCACAGATAAAATATTTTGTTTGCACCACTTCCAGTATTTGCTCTAATTTGGTATGGAATTCTATACGTTCACGGGGATGTGGACAATTTCGGCCAAGCTGATTGGCATCCGTGCGTCACGGGCATACAAAACTTCACCTCTGCATTCCTCTTTAGTGTAGAAACGCAACACACGACTGGTATCATCACAGTTTTCTATTTTGGATCTTGGCTACGTAAGAAGTGTCATTAGTCGTTATTAATAAATTTTAAGTGTTTGTTGTCTCTTCACAGATAAAATATTTTGTTTGCACCACTTCCAGTATTTGCTCTAATTTGGTATGGAATTCTATACGTTCACGGGGATGTGGACAATTTTGGCCAAGCTGATTGGCATCCGTGCGTCACGGGCATACAAAACTTCACCTCTGCATTCCTCTTTAGTGTAGAAACGCAACATACAACTGGATACGGATTTTATCATTTGACAGAAAACTGTCCAGCAGCAGTAATCTGCTTCTGTATGCAATCCATCGTAGGCGTCGTTCTGGAAGGACTTTTGGTTGGTCTTGTGTTTGTTAAAATGTCCAGAGCCAAGAAACGGAGTGAAACCATCATGTTTAGCAAAAATGCTGTGATAAACATAAGGGACGGTGTTTTATGCTTTATGTTTAGAGTTGCAGGTTCGAAAAAATGCAAAAATCATCATTTACTTTTTTAAACTGTGACCCTTGATTACATGGGTTCCATGCACATGGATTTCTTGAATTTAATGAATTTTTAAAAAATCCTCTATTTTTAGATATGAGAATAACTCACTTGCTGGAAGCGTCATGTCAGAGCGCAGCTAGTCAGAAAGAGAACCACGGCGGAAGGGGAAGTAATCACATACAAACAAGAGGAACTGGAAGTGGGCGGTGATGGAGAAAAGGATGATAAAATACTCCTATTCTGGCCAACAACAGTGATTCATGAGATTACGGATTATAGTCCACTGCGAGACCTTGCAGAAATGGATTTGAATTTATACAACAACACATTTGAAATCATTGTGGTGCTCGAGGGAATCGTGGAATCCACAGGGTTAACTTTACAAGCTGATTATAGTCCATTGCGAGACCTTGCAGAAATGGATTTGAATTTATACAACAACACATTTGAAATCATTGTGGTGCTCGAGGGAATCGTGGAATCCACAGGGTTAACTTTACAAGCCAGATCTTCATATTTGCCTTCAGAGGTAACATACATATAATACTCAATTATTGATTAATATTTCACTTCTTTTTATGATAAATGGAAATTCAAATATGAGCATCAACGATAATAATTTTTATTTTAAATTCTTTTTATGTAACAGATTTTGTGGGGTCATCGATTCCAAAATCTTACTTCCACAAAAACCAGTAACGGTTACAGGGCAATTGACTGCACACTTTTTCATGAAACGATTCCTGTCAATATGGATCACTTTGTAGGCAATAATACTCAAAAAAGTGAAAAGAAAAAGAAGGGCGAGTCCAAAGCTTAAAAATGTCGAATTTGTAATAGCTTATTATAATTTATTATGCAATAATACTCAAAAAAGTGAAAAGAAAAAGAAGGGCGAGTCCAAAGCTTAAAAATGTCAAATTTGTAATAGCTTATTATAATTTATTAATAAGTATTTTTTGTAATAATTTCTGTATATCTGCAAGTAAATGTACAATTTGTATTGTTGAATTGACCGTGACTTGTTCAATTAACCCAAAGCGAAAAAACTTTCTTGTTGACTTTTTGAATAAAGTTTGAGTTTAACGTTTAAATGAAAACAGAGTTTGACGTAGGTAACTAATTGCATGTTTTCGTTTTAATCTCTTGATGCGTACATTATTCTAGTTTGAAAAATACACTCAATAAATCAATCAGTTCAACCGCCAATTTACAATAGTATAAGCATTTTGTTTAACTTCAAGCTATGTATATTTTTTTCCGCAAATAACGGTATGTAGGTATGTCTCAGTTGCTCACTACAATTAAATGCACGTTTTTTTTATTTTACTAAACTACGTCATAGTCAAACATCTACATAGTTTAACTTTTCTACGGAGTAGGGACGTTGGAACTCAACTTTCAATCGGAGAAAACATGTAGTTAGTTTATACTAATTGCATATTACATATT
This sequence comes from Homidia socia, assembly GCA_036850745.1. Taxonomy (NCBI): domain Eukaryota; kingdom Metazoa; phylum Arthropoda; class Collembola; order Entomobryomorpha; family Entomobryidae; genus Homidia; species Homidia socia. The sequence goes on along the minus strand of JAANSP010000611.1, from coordinate 14,472 downwards.
ATCCAAATAGTAACTGTAATGCTTGCCGATACAGGTTATAATCTTTTGTGTTTTCGTTTCATGCTCATAGAAATTCATATTTTCATATCATCTATCTTGAAAAGCATTCTAACTCTAACAATGGAAGTTTCACTTAAATTAATTTTTCATTAATCCATTAATTATGCTTTAATTTTAATGTTAGTGTTGACACTTTGAAGATAATCTCGAAGTAAAATTAAATGATTTAAGTTGAATGTCGATAACGTTAGGCCATCGTAAATATATTGAATGGCAGTGTTTGGATTTATAATAAAGTATGTATTTCTGTTTAATGGCAAACAATAAAAAAAATCCAAAATAAAATTAGGTACATGGAAATGATGCTGCAAAAACGTGAGATAATATGAACTTTAGAAGGTTTTTTTGTAAGAGTTATTCTAGATCAAATGTATTTTATTCAAGTATTCTTCAACTACTCGGGACATTAATAGATTGATAATACTGGTAATGCAAAGTTCAAAGTTTCCAAGAAATGCTAATTTAAAAAAGTATGATTGTAAATATTTACATGGCAGTTATCGACTTTCTTTGGGCTCCTCCGATTGAAATTAAGCTTGATGCTGTTTTTGCACGGGCTGAGCTGGAACTGTACGGCGTAACTGGCGTGGTGCTTAAAGAGGTACCTGAGGTTCGCCTGGTCGTGTAACCTGATAGACCCATGCTGGATGGAGGGGATAACGATGACGATAAGGCAGAAACGAGGTTAACTCCCCCAAGAAACTTGTGCATCCCATTTCCCATTTTGTCAAACTTTTCCTTTGTAGTGCTCAAAATACGAACGACTGCGTCAGTAGTTTTCTTATTATTGTAACATCGCAGCAACGAATCTGATGAGCTATATTGATGCCGCGCTTTTCCAAGAATTGGCTGCTTGCTGTCCTGCAGAAACGAGGTTAACACCTCCAAGAAACTTGTGCATCCCATTTCCCATTTTGTCAAACTTTTCTTTTGTAGTGCTCAAAATACGAACGACTGCGTCAGTAGTTTTCTTATTATTGTAACATCGCAGCAACGAATCTGATGAGCTATATTGATGTCGCGCTTTTCCAAGAATTGGCTGCTTGCTGTCCTTGATAGTTTTCAGTGATCTCTCCGCATTTCTCAGGGCTCGTATTGCAACATCTAGGCCACTTTGTTGAATGTGGAATTTTTCGCCCTTCCGCTCAGCGCTCTTTATCTTCATCTTTATCAACTCGTAAAGACTGTCCTGTAGCGTGCCAATAATCAATTGTCCCTTCTCAATAGGACCAACAAGAGTGTTGGCGCTTTGATTGATGCCAAGTGACGTACACAGAGCTTTAAGCTTGCGGTCTTTCTGAAGTGCTTCACAGACTGGCTCGTTGATCGTGGTTGTCGTTGTTGTCGACAAATTAGACTCTGATGATACTGATCTCTTGGCAAGCACGCTAACGACAGTAGTGGTCGAGTTCGTGTCTTGATTTTTTGCCATGCTGGAGAATGCAGATGCAGGTCTTGAATTATCGATTTCCTTCTTGGTAAAGGAATTGCCATGTTTTGGCAGAATTACTTTTTACTGCATTTTTGGAAAAAGTTGGAGCTGAAGTCTGTCTTCGCAGTTTTGGCTGGAATTGCAAGAGGGGAGGCGCATATCTTTCAATCTCTAGTCCTGACGGGATAATCGTAGTAGCGTCTCCTTTCTCGTCTACTCTTTTTTGTGGTACATCAACCGGATCGACTCCTTTTACAGTTGTTTTGGACAAAGTCCGGTTCAAATTCGGATTTGATCTGCTTAGCATGATGATTGCGTTGTCGGAAGACGAAAGAAAATGACAGCCAATTCTAATTACTTTGAAACGTTAACGCAGCTATAATGAGGAGATATTGTTTTCATTTCATATTTTCATTTCTCTCTATTGTGGCATAATGGGGGCATCAAGGTGGCATACCCGATTTGATTTGATGTTTTACAACGAGCTCAATGCATTTTATTTACGCATAACCATTGTAAAGACTCCATGCCAACTTCTGCGGACCGCATGTCAGCAGCGGTGCATGAAGTCGAAGCTGGGCAAAAAAGCGTATGATGTGTTTCGTATGACTCCAAAATCCTTTGTCCAACAAAATCTCAAGAACCAGTGAAAATTTTGCAATGCTCTCAAAACAAGATCGCATGCCCAGAGTCACTTGAGTTGGTACACATATACGCATGCTGAAAATATACTGGCTATGCATCTCACACCTTTCTCTCTAAGGCAAGTTTTCTGTGAATGAACAAAATTATTTGAGTCCCTTTTCATTTCTACCGGATTCGATTACGTATATAAGAACTGGGAAATACTGGTTTTATACATAATAAAATACATACAACAATGTCAGATGAGATGAGGTCCTTGGGGCCGGTGTGCCGTTGCAAAGAACCTTTGAGATCCAGCTTCATCATTTTCATCACACCTTTATTGAACTGAAGGAGCACCTTCTAATAAATTGTCTTCACCTACCCTATCTATGATTGTACCTTTATTTTTGGATGATGATTACACTTCCTTCCTTCTTGAATCCCTGATCTGTGAAGCAGGTCCCATTTCATTGTTTGATACCTTTCGAGAAACAATATAACACTTTTGTGACCCAGAAAAGAAAATGTGCATAGAAAAAGAACTCGTGTGAAGGACAAACAAACAGATTTAAGATGCGCGTGCATATGCACCTGTTATGCACTCTGAGTTTCCTTTATTTTTGGATGATGATTATACTTCCTCTTTGAATCCATGATCTGTGAAGCAGGTCCCATTTCATTGTTTGATACCTTTCGAGAAACAATGTACCACACTTGTGACCCAGAAAAGAAAATTTGTATAGAAAAAGAACTCGTGTGAAGGACAAACAAACAGATTTAAGATGCGCGTGCATTGCATATGCACCTGTTATGCACTCTGAGTTGTATTTTGTACAGAAATCTGATCATTTTAAATTACGTACTACTGTTATGAATTTAGATCATTTAGAATGTATTTGAGATGAGATGATATGCTATTTCGAGAAACAATATAACACACTTGTGACCCAGAAAAGAAAATTTGTATAGAAAAAGAACTCGTGTGAAGGACAAACAAACAGATTTAAGATGCGCGTGCATATGCACCTGTTATGCACTCCGAGTTGTATGTTGTATTATAGCAATTGGATCATTTCAAATTACATACTACTGTTATGAATTTAGATCATTTAGAATGCATAAGAGATGAAATGAAATGCAATTATGCATTATTATTGACATGTGTATTATGAAACGGTTTATTTCCGGTCATAGCCTACTTAAAAGCGATACGATGAAGAAATGTGAAAGGTTTACAAAATGTAAATTTATAAATAGGGGTTTGTGTTGGAGCAAGTCCTCATTTTGGCACAGGCAAAGATCAACGAATGATCAACTTTGCCAGCTGCACAATCTATTGATCATTCAAAAAGTGAAAATTTAAAGCATATCGTGTGCGAATGAGTTAAAATACTTTGTAAGATGAAAGGACTTTTTTGTGTTGGCAATGTAGTGACATTTTTGGCAATAACTTGTTCTGCCAACTTCAAGGATGCAAAAAATAAAAACTTTATCGAAAGTGTAGATAAGAGTGGGTGGCCCGCCCCACCACCTCCACCGCCAGGTAACTTACTATCAGCGTTGTTAATAAGTTTTCATTTTGTCTGCAAACATGTTTTAAAGGAATCAGTCTCAAAAATAAATTCATGATCAAAAATTATAATTTCAAAAGGTGGATGGAGTAACAATGGGTGGGGTAGTGGTTGGGGGTGGCAGTGGGGATGGAGTTGGGGTTGGGTTCCCGTGAATGAAGTTAGTACCACAACGGAAGGATGGGGATGGACAACTCAAGAGACCACAACAACAACTACGCAACCCTCCACAACTACACAACCTTCCACAACAACGGAAGGATGGGGTTGGACAACTCAAGAGACTACAACAACAACTACGCAACCTACAACAACAACACAACCTTCCACAACTACTAAGAGACTACAACAACAACACAACCTTCCACAACTACACAACCTTCCACAACAACGGAAGGATGGGGGTGGACAACTCAAGAGACTACAACAACTACGCAACCTTCAACAACTACGCAACCCTCCACAACTACGCAACCCTCCACAACTACACAACCTTCCACAACAACGGAAGGATGGGGATGGACAACCCAGGAGACTACAACAACAACTACGCAGCCTACAACAACTACGCAGCCTACAACAACTACACAACCTACTACAACAACACAACCTACCACAACAATTGGATGGGGGTGGACTACTCCAGCGTCAACTCCATGTGGCTGGCAACAACCGAGTCAGACCGAATGTGACGGTAAGACCGTNACACAACCTACCACAACAATTGGATGGGGATGGACTACTCCAGCGTCAACTCCATGTGGCTGGCAACAACCGAGTCAGGCCGAGTGTGCCGGTAAGACCGTTTTTGTTTCCATTGCGTATTTTTAAATACAACCTAGGTATCTAGATTCTGTCGACCGTACACTGTTAAATGCATCGTTACATAAAATATAAACATGAAATGTGTCTTTTTGTCTCGCGTATTTTTTTAGGTCTGCCCAAATATCTTAGAGATCTCATTAACTGGCTGGTTGTAACGCTCAAGGCTGCCGTGTATAATATCGTGGGAAATAATGAAGTGGAAACAGTGAAACTCGTTTTACGATTCATTCTCTGTCTTTTAAAAAGTTTGATTCAGGCAGAATTGCTTCCTGCTGATTTCCTTCGTCCATAAGCAGCCTGACTAATTTACTTATTTATTACAAAAATACTATATATTTATTTATTTATTAACTTAACTTATTGCCGTATATAATATCGTGGGAAATGATGAAGTGGAAACAGTGAAACTAGTTTTACGATTCATTCTCTGTCTTATAAAAAGTTTGATTCAGGTAGAATTGCTTCCTGCTGATTTCCTTCGCCCATAAGCAATCTGACTAATTTACTTATTTATTACAAAAATACTATATATTTATTTATTTATTAACTTAATTTATTTATCTTTGGTTTAAATGTAAGTGCTTTCTGATGTTTTTAAAGGGATCGAAGTAAATAAAAGTAATAATTATTCTAAAATAAATAAAAACCTTTTTTTTTCATTTTTGCTGATTTTTTCATTTTTAGTAGCCCAAACATAACGTTCACAAAGTAATAGTAATCTTATCATGAAATTTTAAAAAAATAGTGTAAATTTAAAATTTAGGTAGTAGGGAGAAAAAACTAACAATTATCAAAAGTAAAATATGGGGCTATGTGAGAAAGCAGAGTTGAGATCATCTTTTGATTGCACTGTATATTTTGCATCCACTTTAAACTGCTACCACCAAGTTGGTGGCACCAACTACCATACGCTGAGCATTTTCCTAAATGATTATGTCGTTTATAAAATAGCATTTTGTTTATTTTGACTATTCATCATCAGGAGCATTTTTCTTCAAATTCTTCCCAATTTATATTTTGCATCCACTTTAAACTGCTACCACCAACTACCATACGCTGAGCATTTTTCTAAATGATTATGTCGTTTATAAAATAGCATTTTGTTTATTTTGACTATTCATCATCAGGAGCATTTTTCTTCAAATTCTTCCCAATATTCAGAAGCAATAATTTTAACTTACCTAATCTTACTTAAAATTTAAAAAATTAATACACTTACATCTATACAAATCTCGAATTTTCAAAATATAATACGTATCTAAATTACTTTTGGTGATGTAAATGATAAAGCGCTAACTTTTGACTCTAAGAGCCAACTCTTTTAGGGATTTCATTTGTCCACTAAAATTGCATCATTTTTTACACGTATTCGTGTAACAAGAAACATTTTTGGGTAGGAAATATTGAAACATTTTCTCAATATACCAAAGTGTATCTCTTTTTTGCATTTACGTAGCAATGTCGGTATATCTCAGTGCTTGTCTTTATTGTGATCGCCAACCAAAATTTTTGACGACCCTATTAATATTATTTTTATTTTACACCAAATTACTAGGGCATAGGTCAAAGTTAAATTACACAGGTTTTAAAAATGCTGCAAATGGATCAACAATAATTTTTAATTTATATAAATAGTATTCTTTACACAAAGGACTTTCCACTTTCCTTATTAGATTAGACAATAGTTGGGGTATTGTAAGACACTATGTAATGAAATAAGCCTATCGACTACACATAAATGATAATACATCGCATTCGATAATAGGTCATTGCACATTTCATCTTTTTTATTTTAATCGCATTCCAGCTTTTTTTTATTCTTTACATAAAAGATTTTCCTTATTAGACAACAGTTGGGCCAATTGGGGTAGTGTAAGACACTATGTAATGAAATAAGCCTGTCGACTATAAATGATAATGCATCGCATTCGATAATAGGTCATTACACATTTCATCTTTTTTATTTTAATCGCATTCCAGCTTTTTTTGGAACACTTCATAAAGTTTAGCGTTACTTCTCTAGTATATTAGTAGAAAGTAACACGCTAGTTATCTGAACCGAATTCAAGTCCCATGAATTATTACAAAAGGGTCCAAAAATTTCCACTTTGTAGCATTCTATTTTTGTCAGTCGACACAGTTTGAAAAAAATCGTTTGTGATTTTTAAAACTCCCATGCCCATAAACTGTAGTCATACGATATTTATTCACAACGCACCAGACAATTTAATTTTTATCGGGGGGTTCAGATTTCATAAATACTGTTTCCACTATACTTAAAAGGGTTTATTATAGGTATTGTTCTTAACTTTTTTCATACCTCACCAACGGATAAAACTGGCGACAACACAGGTTGGCAGGTAAAAATGTAAGCCTTTCCTTTTTGTTCTATTTCTGACCATAACCACAAGGCACCAGAAAGTAAGTATGCATTTTTACGGAGGTTTTATACTTTAATCGAAAGAAAAGGCTAAAGTGCTGTCACCGCTCTTGTCCGATGATGGTACAATAACTTCTTTTGTCGGTATTGCCTTTTTGAGGGGTCTTCAACCTTTTCATTTTTAATGTAAAAATAACTGAAACTTCAATTTTACATTAGATACGCAACATCTAATAACATGGGTACTTGAGAAAAATTTCTGTAATGAGTACAGGGATCCTCCTGAAAAGCAAGTATAAAAAGCCTGCACCAATTCGAATGAGCATCGCATTCAACCAAAGCATTTTATACCGTAAACAGCTCTCCAGCTACAGTCACTTTTACAATCTTAAAACTTTTCAACAATCTTCTACTTTACATCATGAAGTTCGCAGTTGTTCTTCTCGCCGCCGTTGCCACAGTCCACTCCAGCGCGATCTAATCGCTCTGGACGTCAAGGCTGGGGACAACCAGGTTGGTCGACCACTACTGCTTCCCCAGGATGGAGTACTACAACAACCACTCAAGGGTGGTCAACTCCTCCACCAACAACTGCAGGGTGGTCAACTCCTCCACCAACAACTGCAGGATGGTCTACCACAACTTCAGGGTGGTCAACTCCTCCACCAACAACTGCTGGATGGTCAACTCCTGGATGGTCCCACAACAAAGGCTGGGGAAGCTCTACTCCTGGATGGTGTAAGTACTTTTTAACTTTTTGTTCCTGGTTTTCCTGCAAAAATCCTTATACATAGTAGAAAATTAATGTTTTCCATTTTTTCTCATTTTTAGCTATTCCTTCATCTCTCACCAACATTGAATTGAACTCTGCTCTTGCTGCTGCTGGATCTGGCTGGGCTGCTGAAAACCACAACGAAAACGTTCAGGTCACCGGAGGTGCTGGATGGGGACCAAGCGCTGACATTGTTATTTCCGCTGGTGGCGAATCTCTTGTTGGTCAGTCTGGAGAAATCCTTCAAGTTACCGACCAGGACTCCCAGCAGGCAAGCAGTGTCAACACCGTGTCAGTCTCCCAAATCGCTGAGGCTTCCGAAGCCGAAGTCGTTGATGCATCTGGTATTGACATCAGCAATGAACAAGCTGGAGCAGCAGTCGCTGCTGGTGAAGGTTCATCCGCTGCTGCAGCCGACTCCACCATTGAAGTCTCAAGGAAGTAATAAGTTAAAGATTCTACCCGTTCGGGTTTAAAACTTGATTTTTGTACAACTATAACTTATGGTGCTAATTTCCGTCTTTAATGAGAAATATGCAATTTCATTATTGAAAATAAAATAATATTCATGAACTACTACAAGAAATATATACGTTGCTAAAAACATCTTTCATTTACTTTAATTGCCCATCAATTTCTCACGATTTACATACATGCCACTGAAATACTATTTTGAAATAACAAAATCACAACGAGCTGATTATCATTTAAATATTTTTGGAGGTTTTCTTCATCAGTGACAATCAAGATACTCATCAAGCAGTACCTTTGTGTCATAATAACATATACCATTATTCAATCATTTTCTTCCTGGATCTGTAACCATAATAGGCACTTTCTTTTTTCTATTTTGTCTGTTGATTACAAAAATTGATGAAGCCGCAATTGACATTTCCAATAACATTTTAGTATTTACCTAAACAAACGAGCCAGATCAAATTAGAAATCAGTCGCAATGCTTGTATGTTCCATTTTTTGAAATGTTTATGAAATATTTCAAATAAATAACTTAACTTAACTTCTAATTAATCCTACAGAAAATAATGGAAAAAACCCACCAAAAATGTCAACGAGCAATATAAAAAGTCATAAAACCATATTATTGTTGCATCACATACTATCGGTACTCTGCATTTTTGTGCTTTTTAATCGTAAAATCAATAATTGAACTGACGTACTTAAATGTAGCATATTTGCATCACATTCTATGTTTAATCTCTAATGCTAATTACCCGAACTCGATTCACAATCTACTCACATTATTAAACAAGTTTATTGTCGCCTTTCTTGTCTAAAATGAAGTACATACTTAGATGAAATTTTAAGGTGCCTGAAAAGTTTTAATCTTACTCTGGAAAAAGTCATTTGATGCAGTGCAGTGGGGTAGGCTTGGCACTGCTTTACTAAAGTCACCATTATTTTTAACCCATAAAAGAGCAATATTCAAAATGTCTACAACATATTGTTTCAAAAGCATAAAACTGAGTACATAGGAGTCTCCCACAAACTCGGCAATTTACGAGATAGGGAGAAAATGTTATATATGGACAGCCGTTTGTGGTAAGTGAAAACAATTTTAATCCTTTGTTCAATGTGAAGAACGCACAGTCTGTCTCACAATCAGTCTTCTCAACTCAAGTAATAAATAATGATACAAATATAGCATGAAAAAAGTAAATGCAGCAAGTATAAGAAATGCAAGGAGCAAGAAATAACCAGATAACTAAACCAACCAAACAGAGATACCATCACCGGATCACAATGAGTGCATTTGTTTTTCTATAAGCCCCTTTCCTTTGGTAATGACTAGAAGAACTGTAAAAGAAGAGACCCTTTAAGGCAAAAAGTGGAATACCGTAGTGTAATAAAATAACATTGATTTACTCCAATTATCTCAAAACAGAGTTTATTGTTCTATGCTGAGTTCAGTCTAGCAATTTCTCCTCATTTTTCTTTCTCGTCAAATATTTACTATAAAAGACAAAGTTTCCCTGCAGCGGACATCAATTTGCTCTCTCACGTTCTCCAGTAAACTTCTCTACCAAAGTTTAAATCTCTTTTTGACATTTGTGTCAGCTCACATCCCTCAAAGTCACCATGAAGGTCTTTATTGTTTTATCTGCCGTTCTCGCCATCGCTGCTGCTGGTGCCGTGCCCAACAATGGTTGGGGTAAGTTGAAACTTGATTAAATATTTTGTTCTTACAAGTTGTTCTACTGTTCCCTCCTCCTAAAACCTTAAATATACAAACTTGACTAAAAATTTAATTTCTTTCAGGAGGACCCGTCCGCCCATCCATCGATCTTGAGACGGTTGCTGCTGCTGCCTCCACCGGCTCCGGTTCTGCTAACGCTGGACAATCCCTGCTTGAGCTTGTCTCTGGAACCGTGGATGCACCAGCTATTCTCTCCTCTTCCAATGGAGTCTTGGGTCAAGTTGCACAGGGCGAAGATATCACTCAGATCCTTGTCGCAGACATTCCATCTGCCAGCACCTCAACTATCAACGCTGTGGATACTGAAAATATTGCTATCGGTGTAGATTCTCTTAACGCTGCTCTGAGCGGTGGGAACTCTGCTCAAGTCTACAACAACGCCGACACCAACTCGCAAGGTCAAGCTGCAAGTGCTGCTGAAGCAGCTTCTCAAAATATCGTTCAGACTAGATCCCAAAAGTAAATTTATTTATTTAAATAATTTATTATTACCCTCGAGAGTTATAAATTTGAAGAAAATTTGCAATGACTTAAAAATAAATTGACAAGAGTAGTTACTTTTTTATATAAAAATCGCTAACCAATCCAATCATTTTTAGTTTTACCGCATTATTCATTTTATTTTTATTAGATCCGTTATTATTACTAATATTGCATCATCTTTGGAAATAACGCATCATAATTTGGAGGCTTGTCCATAATACCTTTTAGGTTTACTGTGTCATAACATTTTCCATGTGCCAGTATATTTTCACCCTCGCTAATATTACTACTATCATTATTAGAGTTATAAGAATCCCTTTCCAACGTAGAAGTCACTAATGATGAGCCAACTCGAGCGCCTGTTTCAGTCACAACAATTTCTCTGGAGGGAGAAAGTTCTCTGGCCAGTGCTTCATGTATATATTGCCTTTGTTCAAGATTGTCGTTATTAAATCGTCTTTGTTGAGATTTTGCCTCTTTTGACTGCGATGTTGGTGAATACGTAAAAACGGTTATTATCGAAAAATTTCCACTGTCTGGTCCATTGCTGGTTGCGGGCTCTTCTGAAGACGTTATCACCGTTTATTGCCTTTGTTCAAGATTGTCGTTATCAAATCGTCTTTGTTGAGATTTTGCCTCTTTTGATTGCGACGTTGGTGAATAAGTAAAAACGGTTATTATCGAAAAATTTCCACTGTCTGGTCCACTGCTGGTTGTGGGCTCTTCTGAAGATGTTATCACCGTGTTTCTTCTAGTAGATGACTGACTGTCGTTATCGAAAAGTTCAGCGTTACTTATTCCACTTAAACTATACCGATGAGGGCTGCAAAACCAAAATTACTTTTGAAAACAACACAAACAATAATTTTTTTTACTTCAAGTTTTGCGTATTTTTATTATACCCACCTTGTCAGCTTCCTTAAATAACCAAGCTTTATTAATTCAATAACGTGAAAACAGCAGCAAAAAACTACAACGATAAATATGCATAAACCGCAGTAAAGTAACAAGCCGTCTGGAGTTCCCATTTCGCTATGAGATGTGTAGACACATGTACCTATACAGGTAGGCAATTTTTTAAAATTTTGTATCGATCGATTACAAAAATGATTATCTATTTTAGATTCTTGATCAGTTGGTGACGCTAGTAGGCTCAGTAATTTACTGATGTATGAATGTGAATAGGAAAAAAATAATATTATTTTGCGGTAGCACAAAGTTTTGACGCTAGTGCGATGGGTACATTTTGGAACATGGCTGTTTGTTGGTGATAATTACTGGAAGCTTATTATCAGATTCCTGTTATTGCTGTTCACCGATTTTATATGGAAAATAACCTGCATTCTTTTCATGGAATTCATGAGAATTTTAATGAAAAACGTGCTAAGTGAAATAAATGCATAAGCGTTGGTACTGTATGTACATTTTACATATATTATATTGTTATTTAAGTGTAATAAAACCATAATGCATTATAACGTATTGTGTTGTGTCACATCAGTTGACCTCTTTGTCAAATTATATAACTTTACCTTACGATTTTCACGTTAATTTATTAAATAAGTCCACTAAATTTTGCTTTATACACATATGCTGCGTTGTATTCTCTTTCTAATTGCAAACTATTACATATGTTTTTCCGGCTTCCACGAATTTTTGGAATCTATTCTATTTTATTTACAGTTTTAGTGTACACGTAGGTTAGTAAGAAAAATGGTAAAAGTTAAAACATTTATCAAGTCAATAAAGTAAAAAGTAGAAGGATAAAATTAAACTGATCTGCACATATTTTTAGTTCAAACACTAAACATATTACAGATACAAAACTGCACTGGAATTTCGTCTCTCCTGAGATAGCACCGGAACATCTTCAGGGGGAATGTGTAGCAGACAAGGCCGGTTTCCATTGTTGGAGCATTGTCTACATTTTTCTACATTTGTGCAATGCCCACCATCTGAATGCAAACATTCTCCTTCGTTATTTTGGGATTGTTGCGATGAAAATCGTGGGGGATCGTCCCGTTCCGGTGTTAAGGATTTGAATGTGAATACTGCCCCGCCAGGTCCATACAAATCTTCATAACAAGGCGGAGGTAAACTGTGATGATCACTCAAAAACAAAACTGACGACAATATATTAGGATTCCTTGGATCAAACGTTGGAGCTGACAGTGCATAGCGCGATTTCTCCATTTCGCAAGAAGAATCATAAGACGGAGCCTTTCCATCCGTAGTGGTCTCGTCCGAAACAAGCACGGTCGGTTTGATATTAGACTTGACTGCACCGCTTGTCGACCTAATTGTATAAAACAATTAACGAAATTGCGAAATTAACGCTTTCGATTTCAAGTGGAAAAATATATTTAAACTTTACTTTAGAGCTTACCAAGCGGGAGAAATTAATGTAGCATTTGTCATTTGCAATATGTTAACAAGGGATATTTTGGCTGCGTCCCTTTTCTTCCTGAGAATCGAACTCACTTTCCATTTGTGATAGAACGAGTGAATGATGATGAAAGTGAGACAGATGGCAATAAAGAGTGCTGGTATAATAAGGATTTGCGGTCCCATAATTGCTAAAACTTGTTCGTATAAAACAATTTTGCGAAATTGACGATTTCAACTGAGAAAGTATATTTTTTAAACTTTACGTCAGAGCTTACCAAGCGGGAGAAATTAATGTAGCATTTGTCATTTGCAATATGTTAACAAGGGATATTTTAGCTGCGTCCCTTTTCTTCCTAAGAATCGCACTCACTTTCCATTTGTGATAGAACGATTGAATGATGATGAAAGTGAGACAGATGGCAATAAAAAGTGCTGGTATAATAAGTATCTGCGGTCCCATAATTGCTAAAACTTGTTCCTAACAGTTTGAAACCTGAAAACAATGTGTCAACAAAACACTATTAAGAATGGCGCAGTAGAAATTTTAAAATTAATTGCTTTTGAAAGTACAAATCGACAAAGAGAACTTTAAGCTTTATGTAACGTAACCGTTACGTATGTTTAATTTGAAAAAATTCAAAGCGTATTAAATGCGCTTATCTACTCCTCACGTTAAAAACAACAGCCATGGTACGACGGTTTTTTAATCGTATGGACCGTGGACAAACCTATGTACTATTTGCGTAGTTCCATAAAAATATAAAAAATTCCCATGCATGGTAATGTGCCGTGTTGTACTTAAATGATACGGTCCTGATGATGAGATTTCGTATTATGCATGCAGTTGGAAAAAAGTGGCAATGAATCACGAGTATTTTTGAAGCATGCTTCGTAACTAGATTCTCATCTCTAGGTTTTTTTCTTTGTGCCAGTTTTTGTACTACAAAATACAAAGGAAAACAACATGCTTGCGAGAAGCGATGAACAACTTGGAATATTAGAGTGGCTCATTATCATGATAATTAGAGTGTTTTCCACTTTGAGTTACCAATAATAATAATATTATTAAGTCATATAGGTAAGTATTATTAGTTGTATGTATACAAATCTATTTAGCACTTTTAACCGAGTAACTTGCTTTGAACAGAGAGAGAGTGAGAGTTGGATAACCTTCAGTGAGCAGCAGCAGCAGTTACATTTTGTTATGTACAAACTACAAACATACGTCGCTTGATATTCACAGGTAAATTCTTTTGACCTGTTCATGTTTCTTGTCGGTGCTAGAATGCAGGAATAGAGTGTAAAACAGTGTGTGTATCACATCGTGTTTATATAATAATGTTTGAGAGAGACAGAGAGATCAACCGACTAGATGCAAGACAATTGTCCATTTATAGCTAGTTGAAATTTCTTCTCGTTTGGATAATAAGAATAGCCAATTTTTTTCTTCGTGGCAGTCCAAATAGTTCACTACAGGTACCTGTACAATGGTAGTTATCTTTATACGTTCTGCCTTTGCTTCGGTTTTAAAACCACGTGATATTACAATGTTTAGGAAAAGCATATCAATGGTGAACAAAACTATGAAAAATGCGCAATTAGTGAAAATGCACTTGTTATTTTTTACATATCGAAATGTATAAAAATAAAGAGGTTAAATAGCTAAAGAAAAAACCCATTTGGAATACTTAAAATTATGTATACGATGATGGAATAGGT